>ML677353.1:1849089-1882771 GCA_007922305.1 Dermatemys mawii
CCATCCCAAGCAATGAGTTTGGCAGGTCCCAGCCCAGCGCCCAATGGGCCACGTCTCCTGGACAGCCCTGGAGGAGAGGCCAAGGCTCACGGAAACAGAGCACCCCGCTGAGCCCCACAGGGGGTTCCCCGGGGCAGGGGAGGCCCTGGGGTGGTGAGGAGGGGAGGCCTGCCCCTCTTTGGTGCCCAGAAAGCTCGCTTCCCCCTCCCCCTGCCCCAGAACCGAAGGGGGCGCCTGACTAAATGAACATCTCTGCGGTGACGAGCTCCAGGTCCCGGGCGCCCCCGTGGGCGTGACTCGGGCTACAGACGTGCCAGGGAATCCCGATGCCGATCAGACCCACTGACTGGCTCCTCTCAGCCACGGTGTTGCGGGTGCCATTCGTGTGGTGTCTTGGCTCTGGGGGCCGGCCCTGAGCCCGGCGAGTCTTCAGAAGCTGATGGAGCGACTTTGGCTGAGCTCAGAATGGGGCCTGGACTCCAGAGACCCAGGCTGAGCTGGGAACTTAGCGGGGAAAGGGGACTCCCACGAGGAACCGCCAGCTGGGAGGGCGTCCGTGTCGGGGCGGGGGCTGCTGCCAGCCCTATGGATCCCCCCGGCTGGGTGTTCCTTAGCCCTGGGGATGTGTTTCCGCTAATCCCATCCTGCTCCCTCTGGCTCCGGCAGCCGGTCGGGCTGCACCAGGACTGGGAGCCAGGCCTGCGCTGGGATCTTTCATCCTGGAGGAGGAGGGGAAAGTCATGGGGGCCGGGGCTCCTGCCTTCGTGGCCCAGGTCCGGAGGCTGCTGCTGACCGGGGTGTCCCAGGGGCTTGTGCCGGTTCAGTCAGTGGCCGGAGGGATGTCCCTTTTACCCCGCCTACCCACCCAGATCGCCGCCTCAGATTGGCTCCCTTCGTGGTCAGTCTGAGCGGGCAGTGGGAGGGTCTGGGGGCCCTGGACCGTGCTCCCCTACCAACGGGCCTACCCGCTGGGCCAGGCAGGAGGCAGAACCCCCCAGCCCTGCCCTCGGGAGAGACCCTGCCCTCTGCCGTGTGGGGGCAGGCTCAGGTCCTGGCAGGGTGTGGCCCCGGGTCTGTGGGTGGCTCCAGCCTCTGCCCCCTACGCTGCCAATCAATGAGGGTGGAACAGGGCCCTTCCTGTTTTGCCATGCCCGTAGCTTGTAAAAGGGACTGCCGGAACACTAATGTAAAGCAGGGATGTGGGCCAGGTTGGCACTGGGCACAATTAACCCCTTCCTGGCCATGCACCACACAGCCCCCACCCCCCAGGTCCTGCTTCAGCACGCCCCATTGCTGGCTTCATGCACCACCCCCCTCGCTGTCCCACTTGTGCTGTTCCCCCCCAGGCTGGTGGGTGGGTAAGACCAGCCCGCGCAGCCTGGGTGGGGCTTTGCCATGGGGCTTGATGTTCCTGCGACCCGTCCCGTAATGAGGTGCCAGCTCCTTTCCATTCTAGGTGTCATGGAGGGCAGGGCAGGCTGGGAGCCAGGGGCTTGGTTGCTTTGGCTCCGCTGCTTAGCCCAGGACCCTGGGCAGCCAGCACGGTGCCCTCCTATTCCTGCTGGGTACCAGGTGTGGGCAAGGGCCCCTTGTGGCCATACCTCAAGGCGGAGGCCTGTTCTGTCCCTGGAAGGGAATCTCCTGCATCTCCCAACCAGCGGCCACGTGAGTGGGTCTGCACACTCTGGGCCCCACCCGGGCAGGTTACCCGGCGGACGGCAGCGCCTGTGAGGCCAGGCTGGCATGAGAAGCCCTGGGCATCTACGGCAACCAAAAGCCCCAAAGGGAGCCTTCATCCTCCCCCGCCCCTGTCTCTGCCCATCCCAGGTGCTGGATTTCGGGTGGCCCGACCTGCACACGCCTGCCCTGGAGAAGATCTGTAGCATCTGCAAGGCAATGGACACGTGGCTGAGCGCCGCGCCCCACAACGTGGTCGTCCTCCACAACAAGGTGAGCGAGAGTGCCCCCCTGAGGCGGGCAGAGCCCGTTTGCCAATGGCCTGGGCCGAGTGGCCCCGCTCCCGGCGGGGAGAGAAAAGCAGAGGGATGCTGTCTCGGGGGGTAGGGCACAGAGCCACACGGGAGAGCAGCTGGGAGGGGGAGCAGGACGTAAGGGAGACGGGGGAGCCCCACCCAGCCTTCAGGACTGGCAGCAACTGAGTCAGGATCCCACAGGTCACCCCTGTTGACGTTCCTAGCTCCCACACCGAGCTGAATGGAGCCGTGGAGGGTGGGGAAGATCCCGAGGAGCAGGTGTTTGTAGATGTTCCCTTAAGAGTTCTCAGTGGGGTCAGATTCATTCCAGTGACCCTTGGGATGTATGCCTGAGTCAGGGCAGGGTGTTGTTCATCAGGCTTGCCAAATACAAGATCCCAGCACCGAGGCCTCGCATTTCTCTAGCGCCTCCTGTAATGGTGATGGTTCTGGCGGGACCCAACTGAGAGTGCCAGTTCAGGACAAATTGCTTCAAGCAGGGCTGTTACAGCTCGAGGCTGGGGTTTTCCCACCTCTAAGGCACCAAACCAGCCAAACAGAGAAGACTTCGGTTTTACCCCACTGGCTAACCACAAGTCACACAAGCAATTCCCTGAGACACTCCAGTTTCCCAGTATTACCACCAGCAGCCACTTGTTATGGGGATGTCTGATCATGAAAACCAATACCCCAGTAAAAGAAAACAGGTTCTCCCGATCCCAAAGGACCAAGCCTCAGCCCCAGGTCAATATACAAATCAGATCTTACCCACAAATCACGCTGTTGCCAATCCTTTAGAATCTAAAATCTAAAGGTTTATTCATGAAAGGAAAAGATCTAGGTGAGAGCTAGAACTGGTCAAATGAAATCAATTACATACAGTAATGGTAAAGTTCTTGGTTCAGGCTTGTAGCAGTGATAAAATAAACTGCAGGTTTAAATTAAGTCTCTAGAGTACAAACATCCATAGCTGCAATGGGTCATTCAGAGCTTCAGTTCATAGCCATGTCTCCAGAGGTAAGAAGCAGGAATGAAGACCAGATGGAGATGAGACATCAGCCTTTTATAGTCTTTTCCAGGTGCAAGAACACCTCTTTGTTTTTGCTGTGGAAAATTACAGCAAAATGGAGTTTTGGAGTCACATGGGCAGGTCACATGTCCTTGCATGACTCAGGACTCGCAGGTGGCAGCCATTACCCACAGGCTACCTTGCAGGTTCTCAGGTAGCCTTCTCATGTGGATTGGAGCCTTCCAAGCTGTTTTGTCTGTTAAATGCTTCCTGACTGAGCCGTTAACTTGCACATTCTTTTCCCAACAAGCCGACTAAATGTTCTTACTAAGGCTCCTTAGAAACCAAGCAAGTAATACAGCCGATCTACATAACTTTGAACACACCAATGACACATGCATACAGACAGCATAATCATAATCAGCAAATCATAACCTCATCTTAGACACCTTATATGACCTCCTTTACAAAGATTTGGTGTCACTACAGGAGCTTGGTTGCAACAATGATCTATTCTATACGCTCCCAGTTCATGTCAATAACGTCACACCTCCCTTCTCTAGCAGGTCGCTGCGGGTGGGTCAGGCTGGAAAATATTGTGAACATTTTGCTGGCTACTGAAATGCAGCCACTTCTGGGGTGGAACGTGGCAGCTGGTTACCAGCGCCCAGCAATACCTGTTTAAATCAAGGGGAGTCTTTGCATTCAGTGGGTGGCGAATCAGGCCCTGTGCGAAGGACCCTGCCACTGGCTGGTGGACTCTGGGATGTCTCTGGATGCCTCGTAGGATACCCAACGCCTTCTTTGTTCTGGTCTCTCGCAGGGAAACCGAGGCCGGATGGGAGTCGTGGTGGCCGCCTACATGCACTACAGCAACATTTCAGCCAGGTGAGAGCAACTTGTCGTGCGGGGGGGGGGTGGGGCACCTGGACCCTCCCCCCACAGTCTTAATGCCCCCCTGGAGATAACCAGCCCAGGGACACTCCTTTCGGAGCCCGGCTCAGGAAGATGCCGCTTCTCTTCAGCATCCTCCCACTTTGGCCCAGCCCCCGCTTCCTGGGCTGGGGTCTGGGCATGGGTGCCCACCCCTTCTTCCTCCTGGGGGGAGATGACCATTGGCAGCTTCTCGGCTGCTGGCCTCTCCCTGGGCTGTCTCAGGTGGGACTGTCCGCCCGAACCAGCCGCCTGGGAGGGCAACGGACAGGGCAGTCAAGGAGGGAGGAGAAGAGGGAGACCATCTCCTGAGGGGCAGGGTAGGTTGGAGTGGGGGCTGCAGATGGGATACAGGGCCCTTTGCCTCCAGGCTAGCACTTCAGTCAGCTGCCGGCGAGAGGGGAACAGGGTCCCTCATCCCGGCTGTCCCAGCGTCCTGGTTGGCGGTGGGGAACGGTGTCCAAGGACTGACAGTACCAGGGTGGCTCCTCGGTTGGGGGCAGAATGGGGGGGGGGGGGGGGGGGGATGCCCCTGCCCTGATGCTGGGGGACTTCAGCCTGCAGGGTTCCTGGGCTGGGCATTATGGGCATCATAGAGGCCCCCCGCCAGCCTGGCTCAGGCTACAGTGGGCCGTTCCAGGTCTGGGTCGAACCAACCGGCTCCGGTTTGTGTCCGTAAATCTGGGGGGTGAGTTGGAGCCGCCTCCCCGAGCTGGGGTAACTCTGTGGAGACAGCAGCCAGGACGGGGCCGAGCTCTGGAGCCGGGGCAGGCAAAGGGTGGGGCTGACTGGGCGGGGAAGAGGTGCCCTAAGCAAACACCCTCCTCCCGCCCCATGACGCTGCCAGAGCACCTCAGCTCTGACCCACAGCACCCCCTGCTCATCTGGGCTTGGGGTGGTCCTCAGTCATGACCTGTCCTGGGGTCTTCCCCAGCTCTGTGGGGGCCTCTCAGTCCCGACCCGCAGCCCCCTGCTAGCCCAGCCCTAGGTTACCCCGACAGCTCTGCTGATGCTCTTCACTCCTGACCCACAGCCCCGTTACTCCAGCTGTGCAGCCCCCTGCTACTTTCTGTACCCTCCACAGCTCTGCCGGTGCCCCTCAGTCCTGAACTGCAGCCCCCTGCTATTCAAGTCCCACCCGTGGTGCCAACACAGTCCTGCTCATGCCCCCCAGCTGGAACTCAAAGCAGCTTCTGCTACCCCTGGGCTCTTCATGTAGCCCTGCCAATGCACGTCTCCTCAGGCCCCCAAAACAAGCCCCGAGAGACCGTTTCCCCGGTCAGATAAAACCCAAAGGGCCTTGAAATAGCCCCACTGGGCTCTCCAGTGCCTCCTGTTTATAAATGTGTTTGGGGGAGACCGAGCCCCCTTGGCATGGCCTCCCGCCCACTCGGCCTTACTGCCGCCCACCTTGCACGCAGCCCGGAGCCCGCCCCGCCCCTCTGACGGTGTGCACCTTCCCCCCGCAGCGCGGACCAAGCCCTCGACAGGTTTGCCATGAAGAGGTTCTACGAGGACAAGGTGCTGCCCGTCGGGCAGCCATCACAAAAGAGGTCAGTCCTGCGGCATCTCCCTCCCGGGGGCCAGAGCTGTGAGTGCCGGCCTGGGCCCCTCGGCGGTTCCCTAGGGCCTACGGGGATGGAACTAAAGGGGCGACTGAGCTGGTGTTTGAGCGGACGGGTGGTGCCCTGACACGGTGTGCCTGGGGCAGGGATTCAGGTGGGAGAATATGCCCCCTGGTGGCAGGACGTGGTGTGCCTGGGGTGTGGTGCATCAAATTGGGAAGGAGAGAGGCCCTCCAGCAGAGGTAGCTGGGTAAACTCCCCCTCCCCCCACCGCGGTTAGAGAGCTGGGAAGCAGGTGCACAGGAGGAGCAGGATGCCTGGCCCTAGATCCAGAAAGTGGACATGGTGGGTTGGGTTTGAGTTCTGGGTCGGCTCTGTCCCTGTTTTAAAGGAAAATAGCAAGACCCCAAACAAAAGGGGGGAGCTGAGGCAGTGGGTGTGGGGGGCTGGGAGGAGGGGCTGGCCCTTTGCCTGTAGCCTGGCTCCTGTACTCAGCCAGGATCTCAGGGTGGGGCTTTGCGTTCCCACCGCCGCGATGCCCAGGGGAGACTCCCCTGACACGGGCTTGGGGACCAGCCTCCTGCGGACCAGCCTGACCTGCCACGCGCCCTCTGGGTGCCCCTTGCTCTGCCACAAGGCTCGGCAGAGGCCCGGCGTCAAGCCGAGTTCTGGGTTTGCTCAGCAGAGTCCCCAGCCCAGAGGAACCTGGATGAATGAATGTCTGGCTCGCGGGCAAGTCTCCGGCCCCCACGGGGACAGACACACGGACAGCGGGTGGCTGCAGGGCAGTGCGGGAGCAGCTTAGCGGGGTAAATGGTGTAAAATGCTCCCTTTCTCCATTGTCCAGCTCTGGGTATAGGGCAAGTGTGTGTATCAGGTTGTCCGCAGGGCATTATCCATGTAAAGGCACCAGGAGCACCAGACCCTGGACGTTGGTTCAGTTCGAGTGACCTCCCTGGCGCTGTACCTGTTTGCACCGGCTCGAGATCGGGCCCTGTCTCCCAAGTGGGTGTTGGGCTCTGCCCGTGCCCACTGCTCGTTTGCTCTTCTCCCCCACAGGGGTTTTCTGGGCAGTGCCCTGTCAGGTTGGCCCACGGCATTGTTCCTGCCAACATCCGGCTGGCGCAATCGGGGACTCGGGAATGGCCCCGCAACTTCCACTTCCCGTACACGTCACGGGGGCTTCAATAGAGGAGCAGGCTGCCCATCAGATTACACAGGCCCAGCTGCCGGTTACAGCCACGGGGCCAACTCGCCCCCCACCCCCAGTACCCAGTTGCTTCTCCCTTGAACCAAGCAGGGACCAGGCACTGCCGAATTGTCTCAGATAGGGCATGGTGCCAGCTGCTTCCGAGGAAGGTGCAAGAGACCCCCCTAGTGGACAATTATGGGACAACCCATGAGGGAATTGCCCTTCTAACTGCCCCATTTGATGCACCCTGGACCGTGTTGGCTCAGAAGCCTGGGCCAAGTGGCACTGCCCCATCCTGTCCTGAAAGGGACCTTGCCGGGAGTGCGATTTCCTGCCAGGGCTGGAATGAAGCACTGCCTCCGGGGTCCGGTTGATGGCGGGAGGTGAGAGCCGCGTCACTGCAGGCAGGGGCAGGGGTTTGGTCACATGCAGGGAGCCAGGAGGCTGGGCCTGGGATCGAAGTGACAACAGCCCTCTGGGTAGGATGCCCCCTCTTGGCAAATGCGGTGCAGGTCAGATTAATGGAGCAGTGCTCCACCCAGGCCTCCCTGTTGTGGGGATGGAGCCTGCAGAACTCGCTGATATCACACATGCATTCCCCTCTGCTCCACTAGGTGGCAGGAGAGGCCTCCCGCTGTCCATGCCGCTGTCCCCGTTTATTCCTTCCAGGCCTGGAGCTGCTGAATTGCAGCTGGAGGGAGATTTTCCTGGTGCTGTAAGGAGATCTGTAGAACCACAGGGAGATTTTGAGCCCGTCTCCCTCTCCCATCGCTGCCTCTGCCTCCAGCTTTGCTCCCCGGGGCTTTCCCTTGCCCTCAGGCTCTCGCACCCTGGCCTGGAAACCAGAGCGGCCCAGGGGCAGGTGTGAACATGGATTGGAATCCAGACTGGTCTCTCGATTTCTGCATGCCCATCCCGGCATATTAGCTGAGCCTTCTGAGGTAGAGAATCAGAGAATCATCAAACATTAGGGTTGGGAGAGACCTCAAAGCAGGACCAACCCCAACTAAATCATCCCAGCCAGGGCTTTGTCAAGCCGGGCCTTAAAAACCTCTAAGGAAGGGGATTCCACCACCTCCCTAGGGAACCCATTCCAGGGCTTCATCACCCTCTGAGTGAAATAGGTAGTTCAGTTCTTCCCCAGTTTGGGCCACTGTGTCAGTCATTTACTGGCTCTGCTACCAGAACCACTGTGAGAACAGGACCTCGTTAGGTTTATCACATCTCTTGGGACTTCTGAGCCAAACCCATGTGCCTATCTCGTGCGAGGCTGCTCAGCGAGCTTACCTGGGCACAATAACAAACCCCAACAAGCCTGCACCATCTCCCAGGTTAGCTGGTTAGTACATATGCAAATCAACACCAGCAGGTGACGCTGACGCGGCAAGTCAAGCTTGGATCCTATTGGAGACCTGGAGGAGGTGACCCGTCCAGTGGACTAAGGCCTAGCTTGTGAACTTCTTACAGTCTAGAAGGAGTTCTCCCTTGGACAGTCAGACATTTCAGGTCTGGCTCTTCCACTTTGGAGAGTATGAAGAATTCAGTGGGGATATCTGGTCCCACCAGCCAACAGCCTCATGCCTTATCAGTGTTGGGTAGGTCGGAGGGCCTGGACGGATGAAGACGGGCTCTGTGGAAGGCCATGCCAGTGACAGGGTGTGTGGAGGGCTCTGTGACCCTGCTGGGGTCAGTGAGCAATGCAAAGGAGTGACGCAGCAGGGCTGCCTCCTTCAGCTTCTCCAGCAAATCTTCCATCATCACAAATGGGATGGGCTGCACCCGGTCCCCGGTCCACCACATCCAGCTCCTCTCCATCGCGGCGGGCACCACCAGCCTCCTCTGCAATCGGCCCACCGCACTCAGCACCTCGCCGGTAGAGTCGGCCCCCAGCCGGGGAAACAAGCTCCTCCCCCGTGGTGTTCCACCAATCAGCTCTTCGCTACACCTCTCCCAGCCACGCCCTCTACACTGAGCCACCAATCATTTCCCTGCTGTGGCTAAAGGGTTGCCCCTCAGTATGTTCCACCAATCACCTTCCAGACTATTGTACTCTTTCCTAGTCACTCGTCCAGTCATCTCTTAGTGCCAAAACTCCAGGCCCCGCCCCCCTCAGATTCTCCTTAAATTCTCTGTCCTTGATGCTATGCTGAGCATTTTGTTCAACCCAAACCTCTGTCTGCCTCTCGTGTCCCTGGTGAAGGAGAGAGAAAATCCCTGGACACTGTCTTGAAGCAGCTAGTCCTGGAACCCACAAGAGGAGAGGGAATTCTTGATTTAGTCCTAAGTGGTGCACAGGACCTGATCAAGAGGTGAACGTAGCTAAACAGCTTGGTAACAGTAACCATAATGTAATTAATTTTAACCTTCCTGTAGGGGAGACAATAACAAAGAAAGCCACTAAATCACATTTAACTTCAAAAAAGGGAATAACTCAAAAATGAGGAAGCTAGTTAAATGGAAATTAAAAGGAACAGTCACAAGAGTGAAATGCTTGAAAGCTGCATGGAAACTTTTTAAAACACCATAATAGAGGCTCAAACTAAATATCTATCTGAAATAAAAGATAAAACAAAACAGCTAGAGGACCCAAAAAATGCCACCCTGGCTAAACAGCAGAGTAAAAGAGATGGTTAGTGACAAAAGAGACGTCCTTCAAAAATGAGAAGTCAAATCCTACCGAGGGGAAAAAGGAGCATGAACTCTGGCAAGTCAAGTGTAAAAATGTAATAAAGCAGGACAAAAAAGAATTTGATGAGCAACTAGCAAAAGACAAAAACTAATCTCCATTTTTTTGAAAGTAAATGGGAAACAGGAAGCGTGCCAAACGGGGTCACTGGATGAGCAAGGTGCTAATAGAGCACTCAAGGAAGACCATTGCGGACAGGCTAAAAGAATTCTTTGCATCAGTCTTCACTGCAGAGGACGGGAGGGAGATTCCCAAACCTGAGCCGTTCTTTTTAGGTGACAGATCTGAAGAGCTGCCCCAGACTGAGGTGTCAGTAGAGGAGGTTTTGGAACAAATTGATCAGTGAAATAGTAATAAGTCGCCAGGACCAGACGGTATTCACCCAAGAATTCTGCAGGAACTCAAATGTGATATTGCAGATCTACTGACTGTGATATATAACTGTCACGGAGTCCCCTGGGCAATGGTCTGGAACTGCTCCCTATGAAGCCAGTCAGGACTTTGGGGGGAAGCTTCCTCCCTGTAAACAGCCTGTCTTCAAGGCTAGGAGCTTCACAGCATACAGCTTCCACCTTTCTGGGTCTGACCTAAGAGCATTCAGCCTCTTCTGCCCCTCCGTGCGCTTCCCCCAGTGAGCCCAGCCAGGCAGGGTCCTGGGGAAGCCCGTGGGTCTGCACCCCAACTCCACAGTCAGACGTAACTCTCAGCCAGCCAGTAAAACAGAGGTTTATTAGTCGACAGGAACATGATCTAACACAGAGCTTGTAGATGGAGCGAACCGGACCCCTCAGCTGGATCCATTTCAGGGGTCCAGGGAGGCCAGACCCTATTTGGGCCTCCCTGCTCTTCCTTAGCCAGCTGCAGACTGAAACTTACTCCCCCAGCTCCTCCCCTGCTTCCTTTGTCTCCTTCCCGGGCAGGAGGTCAGATGACCTCTTCCCTTGACCTGGAGTCAAGTTACAGCTTCAGTTATGTCAAGAATCAGAGGGGAGTATGGACACCTTCACACAATAGTCAGAGGAGCCATTGAGAGCATTTCTATTCCGTCACAATAACCTAGCAAGTAAATCAGTCTCTGTACCAGATGACTGGTGGATAGCTAATATAATGCCGATTTTTAAAAAAGGCTCCAGAGGTGATCCTGACAATTTCAGGGCGTAAGCGTAACTTCAATACCATGCAAACTGGTTGAAACTGTAGTAAAGAACAGACTTATCAGGCATATAGGTGAATATAATATGTTGGGGACGAGTCAACACAGCTTTTGTAAAGGGAAATCACACCTCACCAATCTACTAGAATTATTTGAGGGGATCAACATGTGGCAAGGGGGATCCAGTGGATGCAGTATACTTGGACTATCAGAAAGCATTTGACAGGGCCCCTCACCAAAGGCTCTTAAGCAAAATAAGAAGTTATGGGATAAGAGAGAAGGTCTTCTTCTGGGTCAGTAACTAGTTAAGAGTGCAGAAACAAAGTGTAGGTATAACTGGTCAGTTTTCACAGTGGAGAGAGGTTAAGAGGAGGGTTCCCCAAGGATCTGTACTGAGACCGGTGCTGTTCAGCATGTTCATAAATGATCTGGGAAAAGGGGTGAATAGCAAAGTTTTCAGGCTATACAAAACTATGTAAGCTAGTTCAGTCCAAAGCTGACGGTGAAGAGTGACAGAGGGATCTCATTAAACTTCATGAGTGGGCAAGAAAATGGGAGACGAAATTCAGTGATGATCAATGTAAAGTAACGAACATTGGAAAACATAATCCCAGCAATGTGTACGAAATGACGGGGTCTAAATTGTAACTCCTCAAGAAAGGTCTCAACCATTGTGGAGGATTCTCTGAAAACATTCACTCAATCTGCAGCAACAGTCCAAAAAGTGACCAAAATGTCAGAAACCATTAGGAATGGGATAGATAATAAGATAGAATCTATCATAATGCAACTATCTAAATCCATGGGACACCCCCACCTTGAATGTTATGTGGAGCTCTGGTCACCCCATCCCAAAACAGAGATATTACAATTGGCAAAAGTACAGAGAAGGGCAACTAAAATGATTATGGGTATGAAACAGCTTCTCTATGAGGAGAGATTTGAAAGATCTGGACTGTTCAGCTTAAAAGAAAGATGATTAAGGGGGGATATGATAGAAGTCTATAGAATCATGACTGGTGTGGAGAAAGTGGCTAGGGAAGTGTTATTTACCGCTCCGCATAACACGTGAATCAGGAATCACCCAATGAAATTAGCAGGCAGCAGTTTTAAAACAAACGTAAGGACACAACGCACAGTTAATCTGTGGAACTCATTGCCAGGGGATGTTGAAAAGTATAACCGGGTTAAAAAAAGAATGAGATAAATTAATAGAGGATAATGGCTATTAGCCAAGGTGGTCCAGGTCACAACCCCATGCTCTGGATGTCCCTAAGCCTCTGTTTGCCAGAAGCTGGGAATGGGCGACGGGGATGGATCACTTGATGATTCCCTGTTCATTCCCTCTGAGACATCTGGCATTGGCCGCTGTCGGAAGACAGAACACTGGGTAGATGGACTTTTGGTCTAACCCAGTATGGCCATCCTTATGTACTTACGACCTTTCATGAGGCGGCATCATCACGTGGTTGGGCCCCTTTCATGTTCTCGCTGGATGGGAAAAGAGAGCTAACGAGGATGGGCCTGTGTGAACCAGGATGTCGAACTCTGGGACAGCCTAAGATGCAGTCAAAGAAGAAACCGCCTAGGCTGCCACATCTGTGGGTCCCCAGGAGAATTCTGGGCTCTCTGTGTCCATCAGCAGGCAGCAGCAGGATCCTGACTAGGGCAGAGGGGACTGAGCAGAGTCAAACCTGAGGCTGAAAGTAGCCAAGAAATTTGTAGTCAAGTTCCAAGCTGGGGCTGATACCAAGGATCAGAGTCCGAGTGAGGTTACAGGGTCCGGTCAGGAGGCGAGGTCCAAATCGAGGTGAAGTTGAAGCCAGGAGTTCAAGAACAGGGAGCAGGAACGGTGGTGGCAGCTACAGGAAAAGCGTTCTGCTGTCTGGACGCGTCCTGGAATGCTCCTTGGGTTTATTTATACAGGGCAGGGAGCCAATCAGGAGCCACGAGGCTGCTGTCTGTCAGACCCCTTGAGGTGGGACTTTCTGTGGTCTGTGTCCTCTGGGTTGTGAGTAAGGTAACATGAGGTGGTTCTAGCTTCTCCCGGGTGGAAGTATGGAGATGTCTGTGACTTGGCAGCTGTGAAGGCCCATGTTTGAGACCTCTTGGGATTTCTAGCCAGTCCTGAAACCCTCCTCCCCGGCTGTGACGTTTCTGGCCACCCTGTTTCTGCTCAGTCGGTGCCTTTGAGTCTCAGGTGAGCTTGGGTCCCATGGCGTCAGCTGCCAGGGTGTCTCCTTTGGAGCCGAGGATTGTGGGGGCTCATTAGGAATGGGTTCCGATGGGTTTGCAGATGGATAGGGGTACTGAGCGGGGTACCCCGGGTGGAAGGAAAGGAGCAGAGGGAATAGGAGGCTGGTGCCCAGCCCCCTTCTGCTGTGAGGAGACCAAGCAGCTTGAAGGGGCCGTGCACAGACACCACTAACCTGAACGCCCGCTGGTTTCTGCCCCAGGTATGTCCATTACTTCAGCGGCCTGCTGTCCGGCACCATCAAAATGAACAACAAGCCCTTGTTCCTGCACCACGTCATCATGCACGGGATCCCCAACTTCGAGTCCAAGGGCGGTAAGTGTCCCCCCGGCTCCGGCACGGGAGGGCTGTTCGCTGCCCCCCACCCCCCAGGGTGACTCTACTTTCCAGGGGCACAGAAGCTGCATGAGGGGTAGGAGGTATGGGGGCGGGTAAACACCACAGCATTTCAGAAAGGTGGAATATGTGCAGGGGAGACCAGACGCTGTGGGGGAGCCCGGGGCTTCCGTGTGTAGCTTCCTGCTGGCTGGGTTTGCAGCCCCAGCTCTGGGCTTTTAACACTGGCTCTTGTCTGGGGGAGCTGCTTCGGCGGCGTGTTCATTCCCTACAAGGACAATGTGCCCGTCTGGTTAGTGCTCCGCCAGCCTGCTCTGGCACTGGCATTAGCCGCTGCTATCGGTGCCCTGTCGACAGCCCGTGTCTCTCCCCGTGCTAAGCAGGGTGACTGCGTTTCCAAAGGCTAAAGCAGGACCCGTGAAGGAGCCCCGCCCCCTGCCCCTTCTAGTCCTCCAAAGCCCCACTCCCTGCCCCTTCTTTCCCCACCAAGGCTCTGCCCCCTGCCCAGGCCAGAACCTGGTCATGGTAAGAGCTGCCCAGGGAGCCCAGGCCTCTGTGGGGAGCCCCGGACTCTCCACCTGCCCTGGCGGGGCTCTGGGGTGCCCAAGAGCAGCCCCGGCCCATGTCCTTGCCCCGGGGCACGCCACCAAGAGCAGGTGGAGGGAAGGGCGATCACCCTGTCGCTGGGGAGGGTAGCGGTGGGAGCCCTAGTGTAGACAAGGTGTCTTTGCCACCGGTTTGTAGATCTGCGTGGCCATTTCTAGTGGATTCCAGACCGGAGCCATAGTTGGGCTTATTGTGAGAACTCAGCGGCGGCCCTAACTCCAGGGGATTGCTGGCACCCCGACACACAGCCACCAAGCAGGTGGTTACCATCCCCTGGCTCACCAGCCATCATGATCTTCATCCTGGGCTCCCCTCTGCTGTCATCAGCAGGGGCTGGCGCACTGAGTTCTCTTCACTTCTGGTTGTTAGGGACTCTGGACCCCAGGGGCTGTAGTTGGGCCGGGGCAGCCTGCCGGGTCTCACTGAGCCAGGAGAAAGGGCGGATAGTATGTAAGGGCCTCTCTGCTCCCACCTCCACATGTCCGGGGCTTACGTTGTCCAGGCCTGGGGAGGGCGCTGCGAGAAGCAGGCAGGCTAGAGAAAGGTCCCCAGTGCCCTGTCCCCCTCCACCCTGGCTGGGCTCTTTGTTTTCCTTCCCGGTGACTGACCCCCTTGGCTAATGAATGCTCCTTCTCTCCATTTCTGATCTTCTAGGTTGCCGGCCCTTCCTGAAGATCTACCAGGCCATGCAGCCGGTGTACACGTCCGGGATCTAGTAAATATCACCTCTCTCTTGGGTTCCCCTCTCCCCCGACGGGCCCTGACGTCCGGTCCCTGTGACTGTCTCCTGTCCGAGAGACGGTCCTGGGTGACCCAATGGGCCTTCTGCCTCTCGGACTCTGGCGAGCTCGGGTGTTGGGTCCTGGAAGGGAAGGGGAGAACTGGGAGATTCGGGTTAATCTTGGCCACGCAGAGTCTGGTTCCCTGCAGCACGTTGTTCCCAGCCTGTCCAGAGCACTGGGCTGAGCTCTCGGGCATTCCCGGAAGCGACTGTCCCTTCCCGTCCGTCTGTCCTCACTCGAACTCGCCATGGAGTTTGCGCTGCTCCACGTTGGGCCAGGTGTGGGCAGCAGATGAAGCTTCCCCTTCGCAAGGGGCTGAGAGCCTGGTTAGAGCTGGGGATGGGACAGGAGTTGGAGAGGAGAGCGGTTGGAGGGTGGGTGGAGTGGAGGGGGGGTTGGAGATAACCCTACTCCATTCTGCCCCTTCCCCTACTGCCCCGCCCCTTTCTGCCCTCCCTCCACCTCTTCCCCCCTGAGACTTTCCCTCTCACTTGCTCCCCCTCTCCACTGTGGTCCCGAGACTGGAAAAGCTCTGTACCATCGCAGCCCCGGGGCCTTGGTCGGGGGAGATTTTTCCGGGGGGTCCCAAGTCTACCATCTTCCCATCTGCCCATCTTCCAGTGGCACAAAGTTAGGGGAGCCTTAGCCTCCCCCGGCCCCCATTATGCACCTCCCATGAGGTCGGGCCAGGAGAAATCTTCCCTGGGAAGCTCCAGACCCACTCCAGACACAAGCTGTCTCGTCTCGCCCCCAACATGCAGCTGTCCTGCTAGGAGCTGCTGTTCTCAGCCCCCATGGGGAGGATGCGGGTAAACAAGGCCCCGCTCACTGCCCCCTGTTCAAGTCCTCATCCCAGGCCCCGAACCGGCGTTGGGGTTGCCATGGCTTTCTCTCCACCCCCCCCTTTCGTTTCAGTCATTTCTCTGCCCCTCCTGGGTCCGTTGGGGCATCTCTGGGTTAAAAGCCCAGCAGCTGGGCAGCACCTGGTGGGGGTGGGGGGTGTATGTAGCAGGGGGCACACTGGGTGGTGCTGCGGGGAGCCTGGGGTCTGTCTGTTCCTGTCTCTGCTGTTAATCTGCAGCGTGACCTTGGGCGAATCATTTCCCTGCCTGCCTCTTTCGCCCGTGAGCGCTTCGGGGCAGGGCCAGGCCCTCTCCGTGTATCTGTACAGCACCGAGCGCAATAGGGCTCTCATCCCGGGTGGTGAAATGTTTACAAAGACAGTGATGATTTTCCTGGCCTGCGAGGCAGCTGCAAATAGCAGAAACTACATGGTGGAGCCTTTTCTCATGGCATGTCCAGCCAGGGCTTAGGCAAGCTGGGGAAAGCACCCGCCTCCCTAGCATTTCTCTCCACGCCCACCCCCGGAGCTGCCCCTTGGCTGACGGAGCCCTGGGGCTCCTGCACCCAGGCTGAGTTCTTTCCCTCTCCCCGCAGCAACGTGCAAGGAGACAGCCAGACCAGCATCTGCATCACCATTGAGCCAGGACTGCTCCTGAAGGGAGATATCCTGGTAAGAGGCCGACCTGGCCTTTCGAGCTTTAACAGCTGAACGTCCCATCCGATGCAGGGGTTGGGCCCACTGGGGATAGCCTGGGAGAGGCAGGAGAGGGTTGCCGGGGGAGAAGAAATGGCCCATAGGGGAAGACCATCTCCACACTGCCTAGCCCCGAAAGTCACCGCAGGACCCATCCAGTCTGCCCAGTTGCAGTCCAGCCAGTTCCCCAAATATCTGGGTGCGCGGCAGCTGGGCCAGCTAGACACGGCATTGCCTCAGGGCTCGCTGGAGTGTGCCCTGGCTGGGCTATGGAGCGGCTGACACCTCTTCCCTTCCCCCGGGCAGCTGAAATGCTACCACAAGAAGTTCCGCAGCCCGAACCGAGACGTCATTTTCCGGGTGCAGTTCCACACCTGCGCCATCCATGACCTCGGCATCGTCTTTGGCAAGGAAGACCTGGATGAAGCCTTTAAAGGTGATTGCGGCGGTCTGGCCAGGTGGGGAGAGGGACATAGGACCCAGCCTGGAAGGGGGAATCTTGTGTCGCTCATGGTTTGTGGGGGTTACTTTGGGGGTTACTTTGCCTGCTTGGTTTTCATGTTTCTGCTCCATTGCAGTTCTGATTTAGCTCCCATCACCAGGGTGTCTGGGAACATAGATAGAGCAGCTCCAGACTGCAGGACTTTGGTTATTTTCAGAGCACTTGAAATATCCATGCTTGCCCGACTGTCTCTGCTTCTCTCTCTAGCATATTGTGACGTTGCTGTTCCTGGTTGGACCAGCTGAGAATGCCAGATCAGGAAAAATTGCTTCAAAAGGGGCAATTATAGCCCAAAGCTGGGGTTTCTCCACCATTAAGGCAAACCAAACCAGCCAGACAGAAAAGACTTTGGTTTCGCCCCACTGGCTAGCCACAAGTCACACAAGCAATTTCCTTAGACACTCCAGCTTCCCAGTATCACCACCAGCAGCCACCTGTTCTGGGGACAAATGGTTATGAAAACCAATATCCCAAATAAAGAAAACGGTTCTTCCCAATTCCAAAGAATAAGGCCCCAGACCCAGGTCAATATACAAATCAGATCTTACCCACAAATCATGCTGTTGCCAATCCTTTCGAACCTAAAATCTAAAAGTTTATTCATAAAAGGAAAAAGATCTAGGTGAGGGTTAGAAATGGTTAAAGGAAATCAAATACATGCAGTAAAGGCAAATCTCTTGCATCAGAGGTAGAATAAACTGCAGGTTCAAATCAGAGTCTCTGGAATACATTCCCAGGAGGAATGAGTCATCAATCCTTTGGCCAGAGCGCCCCTTTGTAGCAAAGTCCCATCCAGAAGTAGGAGCAAGGCTAGAGGCTGGAGACTGGAGATTGAAGACAAAATGGAGGTTTATATAGACTTCCACTTGTGGGTGGAGACCGCCTCCTTCTTGCTATGCAGAGTCTAGTTGTAAAATGGACTCAGAGCCATGTGGTCCAGTCACATGACTCTCCAAGATTCAGTTCCTGACCAGCTAGGCCACATTCCTGGGGAAGCTCGCGTGTGGACGGGCCTCTACAAAGTTCTTTGTTAGCTTGATTGGAACTTGATGGGCCATCAGGAAGGCCAGGCCGAGCTAACTAACTTTCTCTGTGATTTCACCCGAAAGCAAGCATAAGTTGGAAATACAGACATTATACAGCCAATATTCATAACTTTTGCTACAAAAAAGCTACACACATACAAATAGCGCAATCATAATCAGCAGACCACAACCTGGTCATAGACACCTTATATGACCCCCTTTACATAAGATTTGGTGCCCCTACAGGACCTTGGTTGCATCAATGATTTATATGATTCCAGATAATTTCAATAACGTGACATATCTAGCTGTTACCCAGGTTCAGTCCACCTGGGGGACCTGGGGTGACGCCTTTCTCCTCATTCAAAGTGCAATGGGATCTGTAATGACCTCTTTGGTTTTGCCTCTTATCTAAGATGGCCGCACATCACTTCTCAATGCCAGGGTAGTGCACTGATCCGGTGCCAGCCCAGTGGAAAGGGCATCACCAGCGCCACATCCTCCAAATCTGGGTTGTCTTTGGCCTCTTCAGTCCCACCCCTGCTTAACTTGTGAGATCTGATTAGCTCATTCATGCTCTGCCTGCCTACCTGGGCTCTTAGGGGGCCCTTCTACCACAGCGTTTGAGCATTGGAGGCTGGGAATGTCCCACTGATCGGTGAACCCTGGAGCAATGCTCATAGAGGTTCACACTTGCTCCTGTCTAGGGCAGCTGTAATGAATCTCTGCCCAGCTCAGCTCACTGGGAAGTTGCTCTCGACGTCTTATTCAGCTACCAGTTTGTACCAGCCTAAGACAGGAGCTTTGTGCTTGATGCAAACCTGCCTGCTGGACCCTATTAGGCATTTTCATACCTGCATCCTACCGTCCACGTCCGTGTGTCCACACTGAGCGGAACATTGTCAATAAACACACAGTACTTGGAGAGTTGATGGTGATTTTCCTGCCGCCGGCAGTGCTTTGTAAGTGGTCCCCACTGTTAATTCATTGAGTCAGTTGGTCTGTTCATCCATCCATAGGCTGCTGGTGGGTGAAGGTCCCTTCAGCTCTCCCCCTGGTCATTCCTCTGTATCATCTCTGCTCGGTCCTGCTCGGGGTTCCTGTCACCCATCCATCTACAGCTGGTTGGTCGACAGCCAAGAAAAATCAAAATTTCCTGACAACAATTTTCCTGCAATTTTCTACAGCCACCCATCCATTCTGATCCACCCACCAACCGTTATCAGCCCTTTTTAGCCCTATTGGAGGATAAAGGCCTCATGCACAAAGCTGATTGGAAACCTTTTATTGAAACACATTTTTTGATTAAAAATAGCTTTTTGGTGAAAGGGAAATTTTAGGGAAAAAATTCCATTTTTGATGAAAATGCAAAAAAAAAAAAAAATTCAGCGAGAAATTGCAACAAAATCGATTTTTCCCCTTCTTTGTTGAAATTTTACGGAAGGAAAAGAATCATTTCCTGACCGGCTCTCTGCCTGAAACGCGGCTGCGTCCCTCCGTCCTCATCTCTGGGTCCCTGCCCTACCGCAGGGTGAAAACCTTTTCTGCATTGCTCCTGTCCAGCCAGCCCTACTGCCAGCTCCCCTCCTCTGCAGCCCATTGACCTGAGGGAGCTCTCCTTCTGTAGCAGCTACTCTGTCTCTCCTCCCATGTCACTGCAGGGGAAAGACCCAGCATGGCCCCGTCCCTATCAGCTGCTTTCGTCCCCAGTGCAGGCTGAAGATCTCCTCCTTGATCCTCAGCCTGGGTGGGTTTGCCGGCAATCTGGACGCTTGGCCAGGGACGTGACCCTGCTCGCCAAGTTGTCTTCCCCAAGCTGCACCCTGGGGCTGAACTCGCTGGCATCTCTCATGGGTTCGTCAGCAGACTGTTTCCACTGACTGAGTCACGCCCAGGCCATTCAAGCCATTGCTTTCTTCCGGCTGGTCCAGTAACACGGGCTGTTACTCTGTCTTCTGCGCTCATCAGTGCCCCGCGGTACAAAGGTGTCCCCGGGCTCCCGCAGCCCGCCCTTGGACACAGAGTAATTTACAACCGTGCCCCAGAAATGAAACGGGACGCTACAGCAATACCCGAGGTGACGCACTGCACGCGGGGGCTGAGCCTTGGAAGAATATTAGTCCCTCCGGCACGGGCGCCATGATAGTTTTACAGCCTGCAAGGGTGGGCAGGGAACGGGTGTCAGACTCTAGACCACGATGACGTACTTTTGATCGGTGTGACTTTGAGCATGTCTTTCTTCATGTAATGACCCTTTGGCCCTGGAGCAGGTTCCCCAGCTCAGGTTCCCCTGGGTAGATCCCCCCCCTTTGCCTGTTTTAAGTCTCAAGAGTTGATTGAATTGGAGAGCGAAGGGAGGAAGCCGCACACTGCAGCGGGAGGCCAAGGATCACTCGTTATTTCCAGTGGAGGTGTGTCTCAGACCTCCCCCAGCCGGAAGGACTCCCCAGTACAGCAGCGACTGACAGCTGGGTGGAGGAGGTTGCTCCGATGTTCTGGTGTTGACCACGGTGTGAAAGGCAGATGGGGCACCCACATGTTGAGTGGGGGGACACCTTTTTCGGGGGGTTGTTGATGGCCTCCGGGGTCCTCCACCTCTAAGTCAGTCCCCAAGTCAATGACTGGAGGGGGCTGCCATCCAAAGGCCGGTCTCTGTGAAATGGTGCCATGGCCCTCAGTCCATGTCCTAGTTGAGATTCAGCCATGTCACTACACCGGCACTGACTGGCCCTTTGTGGTTGACCCCCCGGCAGGGAGGCTAAGAGCTGAATGACCATGGAGGTAGAACGCACACTGGGGATTGTGGTTCAGTGGTGGTTGAATGCACACCGGTAGGGAACCAGTCTCCTGACCGGACTGTGTCATTCCTGCTTTGTAGGTGTAAGACCCTGGGCGGCAGGGGATCACTGGATGGTTCCCTGTTCGGTTCATTCCCTCTGGGGCACGTGGCATCGGCCGCTGTCAGAAGACAGGACACTGGGCTGGATGGATCTTTGGTCTGACCCAGTCTAGCTGCTCTGATGTTTAATGAACGGGGGGCTCTGTCTCCATGGCTGGGAGTCTGCCATTTTACCCAGGCTAAGCTCTCCTGGTGGAAACAGCAAAGCTGCTGAGTGATTTCTGTACGGATCGGCGCTAGGACTCTAGTCCAGTGCGGGAGATTCTCACGACAATGACCAAGGTCCCCGTTCTCGCCCCACTGTGTGCTTGTGTGTGGGTTTCCTTGGCGCTGGCTTTGGGGCGATGACTTGGCTGCTGCTCCCGCGGGTTGGGCACACGCTGAGTTTCCTGTGTTCTGTTTCTGTCCTAGATGACCGGTTTCCGGAGTACGGGAAGGTGGAGTTCGTGTTCTCCTACGGCCCGGAGAAGATCCAAGGTACGGCCGGCGGCCCCTCTGCATGGGGCATTGCAGCCCAAAGCTACTAATCCCTGAGCCCTTTGCTCCCTCTACCCTCTTCTTCCAGTGCCTGCCACCGCTGCTCCCGTCTGCTTCAGCTCATCATACACCCTGCCCCTGTGCCAACACTCCACTGGCACTGGGCAGCTCCTTGCTGTGGTGGGTGAGTGTGGGCGAAGGGGCCCTGCTGCCAGGCTCTGAGCATGCCCCCCATGCGGGTGCCAATCTCGTACTGCTCAGTAAGACGGTCTCGCTTGGCATGAGTCGTCCTCGCGGTGACCTGTCCAGACGGGGGAGCAGCCCCCATCCCCTCCTCCACCTTCATGGAGGCCAGAGCCCATCTCTGGGCAGGACACGCAGAGAGCAAATTTATCAACCAAATTTGTAATCTCATCAAATAAAGTTATCACGTTACTTTGACAGGATCTATTTTCCATAAACCCACCTTGATTTGCATTCATTACATTACCCTCCTTTAGCTCATTGTTAATTGAGTCCCATAGCAGCTGCTTCATTATCTTGCCAGGGATTGATGTCCGGTTGACCAGCGTATCATTACCGGCTCATCCCATTTACCCTTTTTAAAAATTGGCACATTCACTTTCTTCCAGTCTCCTGGAACTTCCCCAGTGCTCCAAGACTTGCTAAAAGTCTACATTAATGGTCCAGCGAACTCCTCAGCCAGCTCTTTTAAAACTCTTGGATGCAAGCTATCTGGACCTCTGATTTGAAAAGTCCAATTTTAGTAGTCCCTGTTTAACATCCTCCAGAGGTACTAATGGGAATGGAAAGAGTGTTATCATCACCATATGAAGGAGGAGGCTTATCCTCTAATCAGGCTTGGTTTAGTCCCAGGCTCCCCAAGAGCAAGCCACCCTGTTCCAGTACCCCTTAGTCTGTGTGTCTCTATACATGCCCTTCTGTCACTATTCTTCCCCGTGCATGCCCCTGTGTCTGCCCCACTTGTGCCTTTCTGTCCATCCTCATACACGCCCCTGTTCGCCTCCATATGTGCCTCTGTGTCTGCCCCCATACATAGTCCCTCTGTCTGTCTGATCAGGAAGAGCTTCCCGACAGTCAGATCTACTATTTCACAGGATGCCCTGCACTGAGCAGTGCTGGGAGTCCCCTGGTGAATGACAGACTGGAACAGCCTGGCGTCAGCAGAAAGATGGCGTAGGTCCCGTCCCATGATGAGTCTTTCCATCTCCAGAGGCTGATTCCTTTCCTCTTCCTTTTGTCCTGCCCTTCCCCACACTCCTTTCACTTCCTGTCTCTTTCTAATAACCCAGCTTCTCCCACCTCTCCCTGCACCCTGAGTCCTGCCCGGCCTGCTCCCCTTGACGTCCCAACACACCAGACCCATGTGTAGCTTCGGCCTTCTTTACTGACCCACCTCCGCCTGCCCCTAGGGATGGAACATCTGGAGAACGGCCCCAGCGTCTCCGTGGATTACAACACCTCGGACCCCCTCATCCGCTGGGACTCCTACGACAACTTCAACGTCCGCCGAGAGGACAGCGTGGAGGGTACATGGGCTGGTCCCCACCAGGCCCACAAAACTCCGGACACAGGTCATTGTTATAACATGTGATTATATTGCCATGGCCCCTTGGGGAACCCCTGAAGAGCCAGACACAGCCCGGACAAGTCACAAAGAAGGCAGTCGCTTCCCCAGAGAGCTCACGATCTTGGGGGTCAGACAGGTGGATGAGACCGACAGATGGCAGACTGGGTGGAGGAGGTGGCGATGGGGCCCTATGATTTTTGTGGGGGATGGATAGTTCAGTGGTTTGAGCGTTAGCCTGCTAAACCCAGGGTGGTTAATTCAGCCCTTGAGGGGGCCATTTAGGGATCTAGGGCAGAAATCTATGGGTGAGATTATGGCCTGCACTGGGCAGGAGGGCAGACTTGATGATCATAATGGTCCCTTTTCACCTTAAAAGTCTATGAGTGAGTCTCCCAGCTCCTCAGTGCGCTTAGAAATAAGTGCGGGGAGCTATTTAAATTGATAAACAAGAGACACCTGTCCTGAGACGACGGCCGCCTCTCAGAGCAGATTGAAAATGCAGTAGTTCAGTATCAGCGATGGGAGCGATGGAGCCAGACCCACGGCATATGCCGGTTACACAGCAAGGCTAGGACAAAGCTGTTCCCTGGTTTGGCACGCTCACCCCATCAGGTGAGACCCAGCAGCTGTCTGGGCCATCAGCCCTCGCAGCTCACTAGGGGCAGGCGAGGGGCGCTCTTGCAGGATTATTTTGGGGAGCACCTTCCAGAGGGAAAGGGTCCCTCCTCGAACCTCCTTTATAGAGAGGAGATCTAGCAACAGCATCCCCTGCAGGTCTCCGCTGATGTGACCTGCGGAGAGAGTGGGGAGTT
The DNA here is from genome assembly GCA_007922305.1 of Dermatemys mawii. NCBI lineage: Eukaryota > Metazoa > Chordata > Testudines > Dermatemydidae > Dermatemys > Dermatemys mawii. The sequence continues at coordinate 1,872,422 of ML677353.1, forward strand.
CAAACCTGAGTCTAATGAGCAAAGCGGGTTATAGGAGTCTGTGTTGTTTAATCTCTAACATCTCCCCACCAGCTCGTTGCCCGCATGGCTTGGTCCATGCTGTCATGGGGCGGGTGCCTTGGCAGGGTAGTGCTGTGGGGGAAGCTGGCACTGCGGCTGCCCGTGCCGGAGATGCTCGGTAGGATGGGAGAGGCCTCCAGTCTTGAGGGCTGTGGATCTAGCCCCTCGCTGCCAGGCTGGCGGTTGGAGATCACGTCCTGGCCTTGCCAAGCCTGAGTGAATCCCAAATGCTGGGTAGATTTTACCTTCCCTGGGAGAGGGGGAAAGGGTCTTAGCCCAGAAGGGCTCACAGTGCCCTGCGCTTGAGGATCCAACCCCAGCCTTTCTGTGTGGTGAGGACGAGGCACAGAGGAGACAGTCAAAGAGCCATCGGAGAGACCCCCAGCTCAGCGAGTCTGACGTGCAGCGCATCAGGGGCACTAACCCCTCCCTGGCCCCTCTGCCTCAAGCCCCCAAGCCTGGATGAGATAAAGAACCGTGAGCAGGAGGGATTAATGTGCCCCCGCTGCCGGAGACCCCCACCAGAGCAGGGGCTAGATCAGCTGAGATGGACCCGGTCATGCAGCAGCACACTGAAGCCAGGAGTCTGAGCGCAGGGGTCTGACGCGCCAGGTGGAGCCTCAGGGAAGGATCTCAGTGAACTGCACCACGGGACCTGAGCTGCTGCGACTTTGGGTCTTGATTGGCCCATCTCTGATGTGAACTGAGCCGGCAGACTCCTAGCCACAGTCCCCCCCCGCACCTTTCTGGGTGGGGGACAGGCCTCCGCCTGATCCTCTCTATTCTGGTGAAGCAGCTCTACTGAGTGTAGTGGGGGGCGCCTCCCAAGCTGAATGAAGCCCATCGTGTAACCTTCCCATGCCGTGGGTGCGGGTAACACTTCCACGCTCACCTCTGCAGCGCCAGCTCCCCCGCGGAGCGATGGGCTCGGATCGGCGACCGGCTGGGCGGCCGGCAGTGGAAGGTCTTTGAGCAGAATGCTCTGGGCAGGACCTGAAGCGGAGGGAGCTGGACGGTCAGTCCCGCCGCTGGGATAAAATAACACGGTGGTGATGGAGAATGTGGCTAAGGAAGGACTCGGCCAATTAGCAACGAGAAGGGAGAATTTTGGTTGTGGAATTCCACCTCGGCCTTTACATAGCAGCCAGCACTAACTAATTACTACTCTCGCTATGCTTGGGAGGTAGGAGCTCTCACACCCAGTGTAGAGAAGTAGGGAAACTGAGGCACAGGGCAGTGCAGTGACTAGGCGTTGTGCCATTGCTGGGAATAGACCCCAGGAACCCCAAATCTTTTCTCGCCACTAGACCAATATCCTTCCCTTAGGAAGAAAAAAACCAACAGTGGCTCAAAAAGCGTTTGGGACCAGCTGCTTCCTGTTTTGATTGATTGCTGTTGATATTGCAGCAAAGGATTTCAGTTGGGTTTAGTTTTGTAGTAAGTTAGTTTAAACAGCGTTTATGAGGCAGGAAACTCCTGCCTGATAGCTACCTCGGATGGGCAGCGGATGTGGAAGAAACATCTTGTCTTCTTGGACTGAATCGCAAATGGGTCTTGCCACTATTTAGAGGGGACCGGAAAAGGTTTTTATCGAAAGTGTTTAAAATCTCAAGGCCTCGACAGAATATCAGTGTGGACCGAACATTTTCAAACTTCAAAGAGATGGGAGACAAAGATCCCAGCTACTTGTTTCCATCAAAGCTCCCAGGGCATGTTTGTCAATAACTGGATGTTATTCTCCATGCCCCAGCCACATCATAACACTGAACAGGTTGTTGCATTTTGCCTCCCTATCTTTCCCCTGCTAGTTTTATTGGGTACATTTCTGCCATTCACGTCCTGCTCTCAGCTGTTGCATTACATGACTGTTCCATTTGGACCTGAGCCAGCAACCCATAAATCAAGGCATAGACTCCCGTTGGGTTTGTTAGACATTGGATTGGGGCTGAGATCCTCAAAGGTATATAGGCACCTGACTCCCCTTGGAATCAGACCATTGAGGACCTAAGTCTGGGCCCTTGAAGGGTTGCTGAGTTCCTCCCCAGAAGTGGCTGCATTTCAGTGGTTCCTATAAAGCAGGGGTAGTCAATTATTGTTTTGTCAAGGTCCAAATTTCTTGGCCAAGTTATAGTCAAGGTATAGTCCAGAGAAAATCATTAAAAAATAACAACAATAACGATAATAAGTAAATAAAAAGATGTTGAGGTCCATTGGAAAGCGTCTGGCGGTCTGGATTTGGCCTGCGGGTCCACTTATTGACTACCTCTGCTATAAGATCTATAGGGCTAAAGGCCAGCCCTGTGCTCCTAAGGTTAGACTCTGAAATCCAGGCTTACGCACCTAAACAAAAGCTTACATTGTGCCTGGGACTGGGCTGCTCTCACGAATGCTGGGGGCTGCTCTGTCCTCTGGGATGTGCAGAGATGGTGGATGGAGCACAGCCCAGGATGAAGGAGGGATTCGGGTGCGCGGTGCCCTGCTCAGCTCTGCATCTCTGTCGTGTGAGCGGTTGCTGGAAACCTGAACTCAGGTACTGGCAGATGAAGGAAAAACCCTTCTCCTGCCCCTCTCAGAGGCATGTGGCATCCCTCAGGGCAGCTCCTGCAGGCCTGGGATCTCAGAGAGCCTGGGATCTCAGAGAGAAACACTGCTGGTGGGTCTCTGCGTATGGGCCCATCTTCCTCTCACATCCCACAGTGCCAACAGGAATCGATGCAGCCGGCTCTCTGGAAGGCAGGGTGTTTGCATAGGCCCAGGGGGAGCTCCACTGATCCCTCCCCCCATCCCCAGCTCTGTCCATGCAAGGCCAAGAGCCACTGTCCCGTCCCGTCCTCATCTCGAGCAGGCCTGAAACAGCCGTTCCCAGGGGAGGTTCAGGTCTGTGAATCATGGCTGGGCAACTTGATCCTCCCTAGCAGTGCAGAATCCCAGCAGGTCAGCCTGGTGCTGGCTTCTATAGGGTGACCCCACCTCCCCATGGGACCCTGTGTGCTGGTGAACCGGGCCAGGGTTTCTCATAAAATCATAGAATATCAGGTTGGAAGGGACCTCAGGAGGTATCTAGTCCAACCCCGTGCTCAAAGCAGGACCAGCTCCAACTAAATCATCCCAGCCAGGGCTTTGTCAAGCCTGACCTTAAAAACCTCTAAGGAAGGAGATTCCACCACCTCCCTAGGGAACCCATTCCAGTACTTCACCACCCTCCGAGTGAATTAGTTTTCCTAATATCCATCCGAGACCTCCTGCACTGCAAGTTGAGACCTTTACTCCTTGTTCTGTCATCTGCCACCACTGAGAACAGCTGAGCTCCATCCTCTTTGGAACCCCCTTTCAGGTAGTTGAAGGCTGCTATCAAATCCCCCCTCACTCTTCTCTTCTGCAGACTAAACAATCCCAGTTCCCTCAGCCTCTCCTCATAAATCATGTGCTCCAGCCCCCTCATCATTTTTGTTGCCCTCCACTGGACATTCTCTAATTTATCCACATCCTTTCTGTAGTGGGGGCCCCAAAACTGAACCCAATATTCCAGGTGTGGCCTCACCAGTGCCAAATAGAGGGGAATAATCATGTCCCTTGATTTGCTGGCAATGCTCCTACTAATACCATTGGCCTTCTTGGCAACAAGGGCACATTGCTGACTCATACCCAGCTTCTTGTCTACTGTAACCCCTAGGTCCTTTTCTGCAGAACTGCTGCTTAGCCAGTCAGTTCCCAGCCTGTAGCAGTACATGGGATTCTTCCATCCTAAGTGCAGGACTCTGCACTTGTTCTTGTTGAATCTCATCAGGAGATTGGGGGATTGCAAGCCCCAGTGGGGCGCAGGGACTGAAGGCACAAGGCGGGAAGGTCCACCTATTTCCTCCTCGCTTCGGCTTGACCCATTCTCTGTGGGCCTCAGGACTGTTGTGTGCAGGACTTTTTCCCCTGGGCAAAGTGGCAGAGGCCCGGGGTGCGGGGTCTTCCTTCCTTCCTCTCCCTCAAACATGCCTGTGATGGGTTACCGGCCTGTCTATTAAGCACACCCATGCCCTGAGGTTTGCAGCCCTGCTCTCTGATAACCCCAGGAGAGGGTGGGGGGTGAGGGGTGGGTGGAGAATGAAGGGAGGCAGCTCCTCTTTCAGAATGTTTGTGGCTCCCAGGGATCCAGGCGGGCAGGCAGGGAGAGGAGAGGTGCCCTGGCAGACGGCAGGAGCCTCTAATCACGTGGAACGTCAAGTGGAAAAAGAGGAGAGCCAAGCCTTTGATGCGCTGTTTAGCCGGAGCCCAGTCCAGAGAGGACAAGCCAATGCAATCGGGAGGGGGGCGAGCGGGTGTCCTAGGGGGAGCATGTGCGTGGGACCGTTGTTTACCATTGTTCTCGCCTTATTTGGGCCGAGAACTGCATGCAACGTTTTTGGCATAGCAAGAATGAGTGTGTATTGGTCGGGGGAGCTGGCACAGGGACCAGAGAGAGAGGGAGGGATCAGGCAGCTGGTAGTTTCCTTCCAGCGCTGCTGGCTTTTCCCTGGGCGAGAGGACGCTCCTCCATGCCGCCTGCAGCAGGCCGGTGGGAGGGTGAGATGGACGGTCAGCCTGTGGATACGTTGGGCAGTGGCCGGAGGAGCAGGGGCTCAGCAGTGAGGCTGGGGTTCCTAGGCCCGTTGATCTGCTGTTCCACTTGGCGGGGGGTGTTTTAGTCCTCGGGGTTCCTCTCTGAAGGCGAGTGCAAGTGATGGACAGGCTGGAAGAGTGTTGGGCGGCGGGGGGGGATTAACTGCACTAGGGGGATCCCTGGGGGAGGGGGCCCAGAGCTCCCAGGCCTACAGCGTGGTCTCCCAGGCAGGATTAGCAGCAGCAGGGTGGGAGAATCGCAGCTGTCCTCCAGCCTGACCCCAGCAGTTCCACATTTGCTGTAGGTTCTCTTGCTGTCTGGCCATCACCCCGCTGCCCGAGCACCCCACAATCTTTAAATGAAGGGGGCGGGACCTGGGGGGGACATGCCGGGATCCCAGGGGTGGGGTGGCAGCGGAGTCCCACAGCAGAGTTTAAACGTTAACCGGAATACCTTGCCAACAAGACTGATGCTGATCGATTAATCAGTTAACTAGTTAATATTTTACATCCCTAGAATTGATCCCTACGCCCCCCTGGGAGGACATTGTACTGAACCCAAGGAGACTAAAGGCCAGAATCGTACAGGCATTTCGATGCCCATCTCCCATCATTAGGTGCCTAAATACTTTCAAAAATCGGCCCCTAAGTGACTTGCTGAAGGGCCTCCATGGAGGCGGCGTCACAGCTGGAAACAGCCCTGCTACGGTCCATTCTCTTTGCAGGAGGTGCACGAGAGATTGTGGATCTGGGGTCCTTTCTAGCAAGGTGGGGTTGAGCCTGGTGCACTTATTACAAGTGCGGAAAGAGCTGGGAAATTCCAAGTCATAAATTCCTTCTGGATCCTTTTGGTCAGACCTGGGCAGATCATCTGCAGCCAGTAATTTATTTACTGGACGAATTTAGCCTCTTTTTGTGCCAGAAGAAGATCCAGAAGCAGATCGCGATGTCCTCCACCGGGTTCGTTGTTTGAAATTCTTTTCCAGTTTTCTTTTTGCAAATGTTTGCTGTGTTCTTCGGGAGTCTTGGGCGTTCAGATGACGTTGCTTCGCTGCGCTTGATCAGATACGTCGTGTGCTAGGTTCTGTCTGCTGGTTGCCTTAGCCCTCGTGAATAGGAATTTAAAATTTAATTTGGGGCCAATGCTTTGCCACTTTGCACGGGTGACTTTGAAATTTGCCTTCTGTGAACTCCGGCCCCAGCAAAATGTTACCGGAAAGCGAACACAAAATTGTCCCCTGCCCAGCAAAACCGAGTGAGTTTTAAAATTGCAACAAATTGGATGCAAACTTCACCCAGCTGTGCTGTTTTGGATAACAGGGTGTGATGATGGTGCCCAGGGGAGCCCGCTGAGGTCACTCAATCAGGGTGAACTGCAAACAGAACGGGGCAAACAGACCCCAAAATCTGGTGGATATTCCAATGCTTAGATTTACCAAGCCAGCCCAAAACAGCTTCTATAGAACCGCACTCATTCCTCAGAAGTACAAAGAGCGCAGTTCCCTGAAAGTGCCCAGCTGTAGGCCTCCGTCCAGACACGTGTGTCGGATATGATGACGATTACTGAAAACCTTATTTCATCATACAAAAGAAAAGGTTCCTCCAATCCCAAAGGATCAGCCACCCAAGTCCAATAATAACTTAGATCTTACCCAAAATACAGGCTTAGAGTCAGTTCTTATTAACTAAACTAACATTTATTAAAAAAGAAAAGAGAGAGAGTTGGTTAAAAGATCAATATGCAGACAGACTTGAATTCAATTCCTTGAGGTTCAGATGCATCGCAGAGATGAGCTTGTAGTTGCCAGAAGTCCTTTTAGAAATAGTCCAGAGGTTATAGTCCAATGTCCATATTCAGAGTGACTCCAGTCAGTGACTGGGGATCTCAATCCTTCTGGTTTAAGGTTTCCCCTTCTTGAAACCCAAAGCAGATCTGAGATGAAGAAGGATCGTGTCCCAGGGTATTTATAAACTTCCAATAGCCTTTTGGCCTCAGAAAACAATAGGCTTAACTTTCTTTCTCCCAAAAATCATGGCAATTAGCACAGGGTAATGTATCCATTAAACAGTTCAGATACAGGTTACCACAACCTTCAAAGAGCCATATAGACAATAATACTATTTCACTCAAGTGTCTTCCTAAATGTTAATACCCCTTTTTTGATCTTGGAATCAAAGCTATAGCAATAGACAAGACTTGTCTGCTTACATCACAAGACCTGAGCAAACATCTCCCTTTTTATCTCTAGCAATGCCGGCTGCATTTCAAAGCTCTGTTCATTTATCTATCTTCCTAACCAGTCTTTAAAGTTGGGCCATGGGTCAGGTCTGTCTGTGAGTTCATTAACTCTTCCTGGCCCTGTCACCTTCCAATGAGATACTATATTACATCACACGGGGAACTTTAGATAGTCAGGAACTGCCACCTCTGGACAGGCCAGTTAGCTGTCTGACAGCTGATCTTAGATAGAATCAGAGAACTGTAGGCCTGGAAGGGACCTCAAGAAGCTGTCAAGTCCAGCCCCTGTGCTGAGGCAGGACCAACCAAATCTAGAGCATCCCTGACAGGTGTTTGTCCAACCTGGTCTTAAAAACTTCCAGTGATGGAGATTCCACAACCTCCCTTGGAAGCCGATTCCAGAGCTGCACGATCCTGAAAGTTAATTTTTTTTCCTAATCTCTAACCTAAACACCCCTGTTAGATGAAATCCATTTCATCTTGTCCTGCCTTCGGTGGACATGGAGAGCAACTGGTCACTGTCCTCTTTATTTCAATCCTTCACATACTATAAAACTGTTATCAGCTCCTCCCTCGGTCTCCTTTTCTCAGGACTAAGTGTGCCCAGGTTTTAAGATCTTTCCTCCTGAGGTAGGTTTTTGAAAGTTTTTCTCATTTTTGTTGTTCTCCTCTGGACTGTCTCCAGTTTGTGCACATCTGTCCCAGCGTGTGATGCCCAGTTCTGGACCCAGGACTCCAGCTGGGGCCTCACCAGGGCCGAGTACAACCGGACAGTTCCCTTCTGTGTCTTACATACAACTTTCCTGTTAATACACCCCAGAATGAGAGGAGCTGTTCTCGCATCAGTATCACACTGTCGACCCCTATTCAGTCCAGTAGCTTCGGATCTTCTCAGCAGTGCGACCGCCTGGCCGGTCATTCCCCATTGTGTAGCTGTGCATATTTCAATGTCCTTCCTAAGGGGAACACTTGGTGCTTGTCTTCGCGGATTTCCACCTGGTTAATTTCAGGCCTGTCTCCGACTCGCCAAGGGTGTTTTGAATTCTTAGATGCCCCTGTTACCATAGCATCTGCTCACAGTCTTTAACATGCCTCATTGTCACAACACCGCCCCTGTGTGGCAGGGCAGAGCTATCCCAGCCACAGGCAAGCCCTCTATCTGGGTACTTGGCTGGCCCCTATCTGTCTAATTGCCTCACAATCTCCCCTCACAACTGCTCCGGGAGAGCATCTTGCTGCCACTAGCGAGCGCAGGGGTGATGGAGGGATGCAAATGGTGCCATGTACCAGGAATTCCTTTTCCCATCCCGAGGCAGATCTCCTGCTGCAAACTGCTCCTTGCACGGCCCCCATGGGCACCTGGCTGGGGGATGACAATGGGATTTGCAACAGGAGTTTTCTCCACAAATGCTGCATTGTTGGCTGGGGTCCCAACCCCTCCGCTTCACATTCCTGCCGGGGCTGCCTCACAAAAAAGGGAGCCCTCGCGTAGGGAAAGCGCCACCTGACCACATCCCCCGAGCAGGGAGAGCGCTCTCCTGGGCCCCTTTGACCTGTGGAGGCACCGCTGGCATGGAGAGCTCGGCCCGGAGACGTCCAGCGTCCCTTCACGAACCCTGCCAAGAGCCGTGCCAGGCGAGCCCATCCCAAGCTGTGCAGCGGGGCCACCAGGCGCACAGAGAAGCAGCCTGGAGACGGGTGCCGTAGAAACGCCATGTCTAGAAACAGCCAAGGCCAGGCCAGGAAGGAGAGACTGAGCCCACGAGTGAACAACCCTGATAGTCTATGATTCTGTGAGTGCTCCGGGCGCTCTTTGTGCGCCCGCGTTCTCCCCTGCTGGTGGGGCCGTGAGCAAGGGAAGCGATGCCTCTGTGCCGGCCACTGTTATCGAGAAACCTCCTTTTAAAGAACGTGGCAGAGCATCTGCGACTGGTTTGGACTGGGGCTGTTTTATATTGGGCCAGATCCTCAGCTGGGGTAAATCGGAGTCACTCCCTCAAAGGTTAGCGGGACTTTGCCTGCACTTGCCAGTGGGGGTTTGGCTCTGTGGACACCAGTGGAGCAATGGGGAGGAGGGATAGCTCAGTGGTTTGCACATTAGCCTGCTAAACTCAGGGCTGTGAGCTCAACCCTTGAGGGAGCCATTTAGGGATATTGGGCAAAAATCTGTTGGATGATTTAATTGGGGTTGGTCCTGCTTTGAGCAGGGGATTGAACTAGATCATCTCCTGAGGTCCCTTCCAACCCTGATGTTCTATGAATGCTGGTTTACACCAATGGGATCCCTTGCCTCAATGAACAGGCCTTGGAGAGATTAGAACCAGGACACTATAACTGACCTGAGCTAGCTTTTCCTAGTAGTAGTGTCTGTGGCGCTGAGCCCACGGATTGGTTACAACAAGGCTGTTTATAGGGATCAGTTTCTCATGTTTTTCCAGCACATCCAGTATGGTTATTTGCAACCCTGAGCACGGAGCCTGCTCCAGATCCCTCCCGATCTTTGGTAGCATTTAAGCACTAAAGCCCCTGAGCTCTGTCTCCATATCACCGTCTCCTGCCTCCTGCTCGGGAGGCCGTGGCCAGTTTGTGGATGAGGTCAGGGCAAGTGGGGAGCGGGGGAATGTTCACATCAGCTGCTTTCAGCGGGGAGGGTCTGCTTGTTAATGTTCACGGCTCTGAACCTTTGCTTTAGACAGGAGCTCAAATCTCCTGGGAATCCGTGTGTGTGTAAGGAGCACCTAAGGATGCACCCGGGGGAAGAAACTATAGGGAGCAAAGATGGCCCTATAGTTACTGGGCCCCCATTCCTGGGGCTGGCTGGATGCCAGTACAGCACCTGGAGGAAGGCAGGACATCTCTTCTTTAACAACCCCTAGGGGCCATTCCAGCTAGCGGAGATTGTTGGAGCACACAAGCACTTTGGCCATATGGCCATGCCCCCTGGCCAGGGCGTGGAGATTAGAACTAGCTCTTCTGGCCCTATGCCATGTGGACTCCCCATTTGGGTTTGAAATCATTCAGCCCAAGGGGCACAAGATATTTATTTCCAAACGCTGTGTGTCCGCAGGCCATGACGGACCCGTGACTTCAACTCCTGCCTGAGTGGATAGGCGTTACCACGGGAGAAATCAGAACAACCGAATATCACCCAGAATGGGCTGTTTTCTTTTTCCCCCCTACAGAATTTCATGGAAATTTGTCTCATCTGTCAACAAATTTTTTTTTTCAGTTTTGGAAAAAACAATTGGAGGTTTAAGGGTTTTTTTTTTTGTTGAAAATCAGGAACATTTTAAAGAAACAAAAGTATTTATTTAAGAAAAAGGCCATTTTTCTTTGAAAGAAAGTTTTAAACAAAGACATACAGTAATAGATCTAAATATGAATAACTTGGTTACATGAGAACTATACAGGAAGATCTATCTATCTATCTATCTATCTATCTATCTATCTATCTATCTATC
>ML677353.1:1886233-1934686 GCA_007922305.1 Dermatemys mawii
TCTATCTATCTATCTATCTATCTATCTATCTATCTATCTATCTATCTATCTATCTATCTCTATACCCCCCTCTGTCTGTGGTAAGTTCTCATCCCTCCATTGGTTTCAGTGGGGTTCAATCTGGGTGAATTTGTTCCAGTTTCACTCAGCCACAGGCTCTGTTTCACTCCCCTCCTTCCCGTGTGATTGTTCCGCAGCTGGAGGAGCACGGACGTCCCTTGTGTGGTCCGTTCGCAGAGAGCCGGGGCCCGCAATGGGATGGAAAAATCACCTCCTCTTTCGGGCTGGCTGTCTCTGGCCTCTGATTTTCCGTCTCCCTCTCTTCATCCCTGCCCCACCACACTCTCTGCCCATTCACCTCTCCTCCCTTTCTCCACCTCCTTCCCTCTCTCCGCCCAGCTCTGGGCCAGTCTCTGTCTAGCGGCTGTGTGAGGCAGCTGCCCAGTGCTTGGCTGCTGGACTCGCAGCCTCTGTGATGTCATGCTAAAATCACATAGCTGCAGGATGATAAATCCTTGGGATCCAACTGGCTGAAATTACAGACGGCGTTTTGTCCCGCGAGCCAGGAAACACCCCGCTCCAGTCCCTGACAGACGGAGAGGCAGGGCAGGAGACAGACAGAGCCGGGGCTGCCATCTCTCAGGAACTCTTAGAAATCTCCGGCTCTGAAGGAAAAGGGAGTGAACAGCGAAGGAAGGAAATTAACCCAGTTCCTCCTCTTCTGCTGGGTGTTTTCCGTCCACCCAGCTGGTAAGTTCTGACTCCTGGGTTGGGCTTTGCTTCCGCGTGAATCTGACCAGATTTGGTTTGCCAGATGGGGTGACCGTAATTTGCTGGGTAACGACACCCTAGAGCCAGGCAGATCTCAGCACTTCCCCACTGAGGGCAGGGATGGCTCCTTGGCATGACAAAATAGAAACCCTGTAGGGGATTGAAGGGCAGGAGCTGAGTGTGCCTGTCCCAGATCTCCCCACCTGCCAGCCAGCCTAGCTGTCACTTCGGGGCAACGCCTTTGGAGACAACCAGGGGCCGCATTCCTTGTGGGTGTAATTCAGCCCTGGAGTCAGTGGAGTGGTACTGATTTACGCTGGGGCTCAGAGCCCAGCGGGCAGATTTGATCGCACGGCGGGTAGGACTCTCGGGATGGGGTGCTGAGCGTTGACCAAATCAAGTACCCACATCCCCGTGCGATTCTGACTCTGCTTCTGTGCGATCTGCTGGCGGAGCCGCTAATTTCCCTTCATCTTGGGCAGCGGTTTACGCTCTGCTGTGCCTCACCTGCTTAGCACCATCGCCAGGTGCCTGGCCGGCGATTTGGGAAGCGTATTTGAACGTGGCCACCAGTGTTTGGAGAAAATTGGATTGATCTGAATCAGCCGCCAGATCAGCCACTTGTTCCTGTCCTACAGTCTGTTTGTTGTTTGATTTCTCTCTGCGCAGAGGAGAAAGGACAAGCAGGGGGAGGAAGGCCAGAGAGCAGGGTAAAGCTGTCGGAGAATTGGAGAGTCGTGCTGTTGTACTATTTGGTTTAGGTCGGTGTGCCTGGGTCCGGGTGATCAGATAGCACAGTGACGGGCGTGGGCTACAGCAGAATAGGGAATTCCTCTAGCAAAGCCCTGAGGTTTTGTTTGGCTCCTTCTCCATCCTCTCTGCCTGAATCAATACAGGTGGATCGAACAAAAACACTCTCGTCATGTCAGATACTTTTGAAAAATAAAAGCCACCGAGTCAATAAGCGAATGGTGGGAGCTCTGCTCGCCAGGATGGTCGAGGGAAACACAAGAGACAGATGAGGTGGGGCGTTCTCATTGGACAGGGATTCGGACTGACCCGTCCCTGGTTTGGCTCTGCACTTGTGTCTGACAACTGCCCATGGAAGCAGGTGCCCGCTTGCTTCCAGCAGGAATTGGGATCCTGCCAGTGTTGCTGTGAATGTGGCAGATTTGCAACTTACCCCTCACTCTCCATCACTGCAGAGAGAATCGTATATTTTCATGGCAATATAAACGTTTGGTCATTTTTAACCCCGCTCCCTGCCCTGTCGAACCCAAAGGGACGGTCCGGATTCAGTCCGAGATAGTCTGGTTGCTAGTTCTGTGCCCTGCGAAGCGAGCTGTCAGCCAGGTGTTCGGGCTGTATCTGCCGCGCAGAGGTGCATAAGTGGTTCAGGAGGGTTTTTCTGCCTCTCATCTCCATCCATCTGTGAGCAAGTTGCTCTCGTACAACATCGTCTAGTGGTTAAATCCCATGAGCAGGAGTCAAGAGCCGTGAGTTATAGTCCCAGTTCTGACACAGACTCCTTGGATGGCTTGGGTGAGTCACTTAACCCGCCCGCAGCTGGTTGTTCTTACCTGCCTTGTGGGCGTGTGGTGGGACCAAACCATGTTGCAAAGGGCTTAATTGGAGCAGGAAATAATTTGGCTCCAACCACTCTGAGCCAGCCCAGCTTAACCAGTGGCAGAGCTTGGTGCAGCTCCATGGCTGGGAGGCCCCTGTGTCCTGAATCCCCCCCATCACTTTGGGCTGGGTGGTGCTCGAAGATCTGCCCTGCAGTTAGTAGTCCCAGCACCTGAGTGAGCTGAGGACTAGTCACAGCAATGCCTTGGCTCCTGTATTGCCATGTAGACATCCCCTAGGGTCTCCCATGGGACAGCAGTGCTTGGAAGAGAGCTGGGGACTTAGGCCATCAGCCTGGAAAGGGCCTCATGGGTAGGGCTGCCAACCCCGCAGAACTGGCTTGGAGTCTCCAGAAATTAAAGAGGGATCTTTCATTGAAGATGATGCCCTAGGATGAAATCTCCAGGAATACGTCCAACCAAACCTGGCCATCCTGCCCGTGGGGTCCCAGAGCCCAGGCCTGGTGTGTCGTCCCCTTTGTAAATGTATCAGGTTCCCTCTTTGAGTGTTGTCCCCACGTCCTGGCCTCCCTGCTGGCTCCATCCCTCTCAAAGAGAATCTGGCCCAAAGGCCATGTTGGGATTTTGCTGGCCTCGCTTTGAGCTTTAAAAAATCTGCCCCGCCCCCCCGGTTCCCTGGCAGAAGACCATTCTGTGGATGCTTTTGAGAGACTTCTCCCGGCAGCCGGGCGCGTTCTGAACCAGGGCGCTAATTCAAGCCTCTTCCCTCTATTTTTTCCTGGGCCACGTGCTTTATTGATTTGATAAGGACATAACCTGCGGGCGTGTTATTCCTGCCTCGCCGTGGCTTATGCCCAGCCTCCCAGGGCATACTTCGGCTGTGACACCCCTAGTGCCCCTGTTTGTCGTGCTTGTGCTTCTCTCGAATGGCAGCAGACAGCGTAGAGAATGTGGAGCTGGCTGGCGGGGCGAGCCTGGGAGAAGCCCTGGTGAGCTGGTTTTTTGGTCTCCGGGACGAGAGCTCCGCTGAGTTAAGCCCTGGGTTCTCCGCGGAGCCGTGTCGTGGTTGCCCTGCCTGCGGGAGGAGAGTTGGATCAGCATCCTCTCCCCAAAGCCGGGCAGAGGCAGGGGAAGGCTGGGCGCTCTCCGGAGCTGTGGGTGACCAATTGCCTTTGTTTGACAGTTCGCCTAGGAGTTGCTAGAGTAAGGCGGGGGACTGGCCGGTTTGGCTGGGGCGTACAGAGCCATTGAAAGCCACGGCGGGACTGGGCATCTCTCCCATACGCAGCTCCTTGGAAAATCTCCATCATCCTTCCCGGCCTAAGGTCTTAGACTCCTGGGACAGAAGGACATTTAACCCTTGATGTCCCAGGACCCGCTCAGCGGGCTGAGCTTGCTTTCGACCAAACTTAACCTGGTTCCATCAGCGCAATAACCTGACGAGGCACTGAGGGCGAAAAATGAATAGAGCTGTGTAGCATGAGTGTTGTTATGGTGAGAATTTGTGGCCTGATCCCAAGCCCAATGAAATCAACAAAAAGACTTTGCCGCGCTCGCTTTGGATCAACCCCCCGTCCTCGAACTGTGTCTTTCTGGGTTTGTGTGTCCCGCTCTGTTGGCGCCAGGTGCTCTGTACAGAGAGGACTTTTTACCATCCTTAATCAAGAAATAGTCTCCCATAGTGTTGCTGTATTGTGGGCACATGGGTGCATACACAGTGCATGGGAGTTGCTCTGTGTGTGTGTGTGTGTGTGTGTGTGTGTGTAGTGTGTGTGTGTGTGTGCATACCCAGCGCGTGCATGTCACTCCATGTGTGTACATGTGGCTGTGCGTTTGTGTGGCTTGCTGTGTGCTCGTGGCAGGGTTAATGCTGGATTTGGTGTGTGTGCACGCTTTGCGGCACTGTTCCTTGGAGGGGGGTCCCTGTGCGATTGCCCGGCTGTTGCTGTGTTTCGGTGTGCGTGTTGCTTCACGGGGACTGTTATGTGCATGACGCGGGTGTTGCTCTTAGGTATCAGGCTGTGTGTGTGTGCATGGTGGTTGTGCTCTGTGTGTGTGTGTCCATGTTGTGTGGAAGTTACAGTGTTTGGACAGGAGCACAGGGAATGGCCAGCCTCCCTGCTCTGGTACGCCCGGCGCTGAGGCTCTGTTGTGGAAGCGTTTGCCTGCAGATCAGAGCGTTCTGATTTCGTGCTGTCGCATGAAGCCGTCTTCCGGTTCTGAGTCAGGCCCCTGGCTCACTGCCAGAGAAAAGTCACTTTTTCCTCTAAAAAGAAAGTGTTTAATGTTGCCTCCAAAGCCTTCCAGGAAACCTCACTGGGGATCTGGAAAATCAAACGGGGACGGGGATTCCAGCAGGGAGAGAGGGGCCTGTCAGCAGGAGGGCGGAGTGGGGAAGTGGATGGCTTGCTCTGGTATTCCATGTTCTTCTGGCACCTGGGCCATTTGCAGCAGCTCCTCTTCGCCAACCCCCTACATTCACCCAGGGCATCAGAGCCCCGCCCCAGAGAGTAGTTTAAAATTAAGGCTGGGTGATCAGGTTGGAAAATTAACCAATGCTTGATTACTGTCCCTGGTAACATTTCTGCCTTATTTCCAGTCTGGATTTGTCTAGCTTCAGTTTCCAGCCATTGGATATTTGTCTGCTAGGTCTGGGGTTCTCAGTGTTTCCCCAGTGTACCAGCATGAGGGCTGTGAGGTTGCTCCCATGCCGGGATCAGACCTGGACAGGATCTGCAGAGCTAGGTTGGGCTGTAAGACCCGCAAGACGGTGGGGTCCAAAGCGACTGGTTGTTTTACTTGGGCGTAAGGTCAGCCGAGGCAAACGGAGCATGATGGAGTCTCCCACACTGAACAGCTGACTCAGCATTGCCCTGCGGCGAGGCGATGGCGTCTGACTTACGGCGTGGACCCGTCGCCGCTTCAGTCCAGCCCTGCCGGGGCTCGGTCATGGAGCGCCAGGTTCAGAAAGGAGCAGGCTGTAGCCTGGGTCTCGTCCCGCAGTGGGACCACAGTTGGCTGGTGACGCCGCGTCGTGGCGGAAACGTGGTCCTGCCGTCACAAGCGCGGTGCCCGGGATCACAAATGTTTCGGTCTAAAATGCTGCTGAGTGGTCTGGTTGGCCCCAGGAGAGTCTCCGATTCTCTGGGGAGGAGCGAGGGAGGGAGGGAGGGAGGGAGGGAGGGATAGATCCATTAAATGGATTTAAAGCTGGGTAACTGGTCTCCACATGTAACCGTTAAAGGAGAATCACCTTCAAGCTGGTGCGTGTCTAGTGAGCCCTGAGCTCCAGCGTCCCATGAGGGTCTAAAACCAGGAGCCCCGGTGCCATGTAGGGCTAAAGCCAGGAGCCTAGAGCCCCAGAGCTGGGAGCCCTGACCCTTAGCGCCCCATGGGGCAGGGAGAAGCCCTGAGTCCCCCCCCCCGCCAGGGCTAAATCCTTGAGTCCTCCTGCCTTCTTCGGCTAACGCTGGGGTCCTGTAGCCCTACTGCCCAGCAGGGCAGCAGCCCGGAGCCCTGAGCCCCACAGGGCTGAAGCACAAAGCCCACCCCCCAGTGGTTGAAGCCTGGGCCCCCGAACCCACCGCCCCATGGGACAGAAGCTCCAAGCCCTCAGCCCCGTTGGGAACAAGCACCCATCCCCGCAGGTCTGAAGCCTCGAGCCCCGCCCCATCCGATGGCTAGTGCCCTGAGTCCCCCTCTCCATGTGTCTGAAGCTCAGAGCCCTGAGCCCCCGGCCTGGCATGTCGAAAACTCAAGCCCCTCGCCTCCCCGGTGGCTGAAGCCCAGAGGCCCACCCCACCAGAGGCCAGAGGTTTCTGCCTTCCTCTGCACCTTGCGCTGGGCCTTGGAATTTTTATAGCATAGAACCCCAGACCTAGCAGACAAATATCCAATAACTGGAAACTGAAGCTAGACAAATCCAGACTGGAAATAAGGCAGAAATGTTACCAGGGAGAGTAATTACCCATTGGTGCAATTTACCCCGGGGTCCGGTGGATTTGCCATCCCTGGCTATTTGAAAATCAAGGTTGGATTTTTTAAAAAAAACATCACCCCCCTCCTTTTAGCCAGAGCAGATGATGTCAGGGGAGTTCTGGCCTGTCTTATCCAGGAGGTCAGACTCGATGATCACAACAGTCCTTTGTGGCCGGGAATCTCAGAATCCATCCATCCATCCATTGTGTCTGTAGGAGAAATTCTGGAGCAGCCTTCCTGGGGGGTGGGGGGGCAGAGGAGGCTGGATTCAAGCCTGATTGGCAGAGACCCTGGGGTTTTTGCCTTCCTCTGCAGCGTGGGGCATGGCTCACTTGCAGGTTTAAACGGTGGATGCTCTGTAATGTGAAGATTTCGAGACTTCACGAACTCAGCCAGAGCATCGGGGTCTGTTGCAGGGGTGGGCGAGCGAGGTTCTGTGGCCTGCAGGGTGCAGGAGGTCAGGCAATGGGATCTGTGACACTCTGAAGCCCAGGCCAAGAGCCGCTCTCCTCTCTCACTGCCGCAGTCTCAGGTCTCTTCACCCAGCAGGGCTCCCCCTGAGAAGGGATTAAGAATGTCCTCAAACTAACCCCAACGGGGGGCTGTTTCAGCGGGACAGCGGATTCCAGTTTAGGTTCCCCTCAGCTGCCCCCTTCCCTCCCGGGTCTGTGCAGAGAGCTCCCGTTAATGCTCTATCGATCCGGCCTGCAGCGCATCCTGTGCTGTTAGCGCAGTGAGAGTCGGTTTCCGGCAACGTCTCAATAGACACCGTCTCCTCTGGCCACGTTAGCCGCAGAGGACACAGGGCCGGCGCCTCCGCCCTGCCAGAGCGAGCGTCTGCGGGCGAACGGCGGGAACGGGGTGTGTATTTCACAGGGAGGCTGAGTGCTTGGCAGCCAGCTGACAGGGCCCTTAGCTCAGAGTGCTTAATGGGAGCCATTAGCTCGCTCTCCTCATCTCCTTTGTTCTCTTCTCCCTGTGCAGAGCTTGGACACACTCAGGGGCCGCTGGATGGGAGCCTCTACGCCAAGGTGAAGAAGAAAGACTCCCTCCACGGTAGCTCCAGTGCCGTCAACGCCAGCCGCGCCCCCCTCTCCGCGGCGCCCAACCACCTGGAGCACACGCTGTCCGTCAGCAGCGACTCGGGCAACTCCACCGCCACCGACAAGACCGACGAGCCGGCGGCGCCCGGCGGCGGCCCCCCGGCGCTGACCCCCGAGGAGAAGCGAGAGCTGGAGCGCCTCTTGAGCGGCTTCGGCTTGGAGAGCGAAGCCCCCATGCACAACCGCCACCCCGGGGCGGCGCCGGCCGGCGGCCCCACCCTCGCGGGGTGCCACGTGGTGCCAGCCCAGGTGCACGCCAACGGGAGCGGCGCCGCCCTGGCGGCCGAGCGGGAAACGGACATCCTGGACGACGACCTGCCCAACCAGGATGGGCGCAGCGTCGGCAGCCTGGGCACCCTCTCCTCCAGCGAGGCGGGCTACCAGGAGGTGCCCCGGATGGAGAGTCTCTCCTCCCTGCCCAACGGCCCGTCCAGCTTCGACGGCGCAGACAAGCTGCCCAAGGAGGGGCTGTACGACTCGGAGCCGCTGATCAATGGGGGGTACCCCTACAACAACCAGAACACACCACGGAGCATGATGGGGCATTACCCCCAGTCCCGGCTGAGCCCCGTCCGGCCCTCGGTGTCTGCTCAGGAGAGCCTGTCCGACTACCGGCAGCAGCCGGCCGGCTTCCCCGAGCCCGGCTGGCTGCAGTCCCAGCTGCCAGCCACCACGCAGCCCTACCTGTACGGCTTTGACTCCAGCGACATGTTCCGCTCACAGTCCTATCCAGCCGCCGAGCCGGGCCCCCAGCTCCCCCCGGCGCCGGCCCGGAGCACCAGCAGCCGGGAGGCCGTGCAGAGAGGGCTCAACGCCTGGCAGCAGCAAAGCGGCAGCAGCGGTGGGAGCAGGCCGCCCTCCCGCCAGCAAGACGGCGGCCTGGAAAGCCAAAGCCCCAGCGTCTCCAGTTCGAGCCCCCAGCCCAGCCCCTTGCAGGCGGCCCCCTCTCCGAGCCACGGCATCCCCGAGTTCCCCCGGGTGGCCTCTCCGAAGGAGATTGAGCGGTCGATAGAAGCGCTGAACATGCTCATGCTGGACTTGGACCCGTCCGGCTCAACGATGCACAAGTCCCAGAGCGTCCCCATGGCCTCCAGAGGGGACCGGCCCAGCCCGGTCGTCTCCTCTCTGTCCTCCCAGCCCGCGTTGGGCCTTGCGAGCCAGGCAGCCCCTCAGGTGACCCAGCCGAGACCCAGCAACGTCTTCGGTGCCATGCCGGCGAGCATGTCCCACCACGCCATGGGCACTGCTGTCACCCAGCCCCCGCCGGCTTCTGAACCCCTGCCCCACGCCTATCCGCCAGGACCGCCCACCCAACCGGGCGTGGGCACTGGAGAGCCAGAGCACGGGGGGCAGGATTTTGGGGTGTCCTACTCGCCCTACGGCTATCAGAACCAGCAGCCTCCAGTTTCACAGACAAGGAGCTACAGCCACGTCCCGGGAAGCCCCCCAACCTCTCCCATCTCCCACCCTGCAGGGCCTCAGCAGGCCGCAGTCCTGTCGCCCCCCTCCCCCACAGCGACAGCCCAAGCCCAGGTGCCTCCGAAGGGAGCAGAGCATGACGAAGAGCCTGCGAGGCCCTTGGAAGAAGAGCCCTTGAACCTGGAAGGGCTGGTGGCCCACAGAGTAGCAGGTAAGAGGCTTTGATTTGCTGTCAACCCAGGCCAGGCTGCGTTTGTGGGGCAGGGGGGGGCTGGGGCCTGCATGCCCAGCTCTGTCCACAAGCAGAACGGAGCCACGAATGCACCAACGAGGCGCCGGCTGCGTGGGGATCCCACTGGGATGCAGACGCCCGGGCCCAGCCTGACTCCAGCCCTCCCTGGAAACTAGGCCCTCTGGGCCCCTAACATACCAGGGGAATCCTCTCCATCCTTCTTTGGGGAAGAGGCAGCCCAGGGAGCTCCACCTGGCCCCCGTCTTCAATGAGCGGTGCCCAGAAGAGGAGAATCGGGCATGTCCTGGGGACGGGGTCAGACCAGAGGGAGAAAGGGATGGAAGTTGTGGTAAGGGCGTGATGAAACGCAGGCGCGCAGGACAGGGGAGAGATCTGGGAAGAGTTCAACGTCCCTCAGCACGTTCCCAGAGGCCCCTCTCCGTGCAGACGGGGTCATGGCCGGAGGTGAGGTGTCTCCCGCACGGCCTCGCTGTCCAGGGGCGATCACAGCCCTGCCGCTGGGGTCTGCGAGTGCCCAGCTGGGGAGAGCGTGAGCCGCACGGCCGAGCTCAGGGCTCGGGAGCAGACTTCTCGGTGGCTGTGTTAGTTACTCTCTGTGCCCGGCTGCCAGGGAAAGAGGGCCTGGTAGTCTTTGGCTGGAGAGCCTGCTCTGGTGAGATGGCCAGTCTGGCTTTGCCTTCCCGAGAGCTCTGGCTGGGTCAGCGCCGGCATTTCTAGGTGCTTCTCCAAGCGACCCCGCGGCCCCGTTTGCTGGTGGCTGGCGAGCGGTGTGGGTCGGGGCTGGCTCCAGGACCATAGAAGCACGCAGAGGTGTGCCGGGGCTGCAGGCGATGATCTCTTCCAGCTGTCCACCTCTCCCCCACACCCACCCCGCAGCCAGAGGGAAATTGCACCTGCTTCCTGGGCTGGAGCTGCTGGGAGCAGGAATGGGGCAGGTGAAAAGCAGAGAGGCCGGCACCTTGTCAAAGCAGAAACAGCGCGTGAGCCCCACTGCCCCCGGTGATGGAGTTTCAAAGGAGTTCAGGGGCCAGGTTTTGCCTGCGGGATGCGTGGCTCCAAGACGGGAGGCCTAGCCATAGCTACCCGCACTGGGAGACGTCGGTTGGAATGTCTGGACTGGTCTCCACTTTAGTGATAGCCCTAGTGCCCAAAGCAGTCGTGCTCATTGTGGGACCTTCCTGCTTGTGTTAGATGCTGTCCTTAGATGGCCTCCATTGTCACAGACTCTGAGTACCCCACAATCTTCAGGGTATTTATCCTCCCAATCCCCCTTGACAGCAGGGCAGTGCCGTCACACCCGGTGTACAAATGGGGAACAGAGATACAGAGAGGCTAAGTGACTTGTCCAAGGCCACATAGAGAGTCTGTAGCGGAGCAGGAGGTTGAACCCTGGTCTCCCAGGTCACAGGCCAGCAGCCTAACCCTTGTCCAAAGCCTGCACATGACTGCCTGTGTTGGCCTGGATTCTCCTCTGATCCAAGTGCTGCCCGGGCCAGATGCTGTGTGGTGGGAGGATGCCTGTCCTAGGAGGTGAGGGAGGGGGATGAGGCCGGGTGTGGGCTCATCCCGGGAGCGGTCCCTGGAGCAGGGCCATATGTGGCGATCGGGGGCTGGTGGCCAGTTCCTGGGAAGAATAGCTCAGCGCACAGCACAGCGAGGTGTGTTTATAGCTGGGAAGAACAAGGTGTCCCGAAAGCAAAGCTCGCGGCACGTGGCATGAGTCAGAGCGTAGCCGGGAAGCGGGCACTGTGGCAGCTGCAGGAAAGTAGAGAGGAGGTGACTGCTGCTGGCAGGGGGAGCGGGTTATTTATGGCCCTCGCTGCTATAAGTTGCCTGTTTGTCCCAAGGCAAGCATGCGGGGAATTTCACACAGCATCCTCCTCCCCGGCCTTGCAATCATGTCAACTCCAGTTTCCTACAGCTGGCCGGGGCTGGGGGTGCCGCAGTGAGGATTACACAGGAGCGAGGATGGGTTGCAGCAGCCCCCGCCCAGAGAGACCCTGCTACCTGCCAGCCACAGCGCCTGGGAACCTGTAATGGACCCAGAAAGCACCAACAGCTGCATGAGCTGGCTGGGCTGCACTGTGGACCACTCAATAAGAGTCATGAGAGCGGCCAGACTGGGTCAGGCCAAAGTCCACCTGGCCCAGGATCCTGTCTTCTGACAGTGGCCAATGCCAGGTGCCCCAGAGGGAATGAACAGAACAGGGCAGCCGGGTTGAGCCTCTCGCATCGGGGCCTCCAGGAGCCAGAGCCCCTCCTTGGCTCCCCCCTCCCCTCCCCTCCTCTGCAGCCTCAGCGCACCGCGCCGCCAACGCTCGGGGTGCGGAGAGGCTGCGCGCTCCATGGAGGAGCGCGGCAGTGTGTCGCTCTGCGTGGAGCCAGACACGCTGCTCTGAGAGGCATGGTAAGAGGGCCGGGGGGTTGGAGAAGGGGCTTGGGATCCCAGGGAGCAGTCAGGGGACAGGGAGCAGGGGGGTTTGGATGGGTCGGGAGTTCGGGGGGGAGCCTGTCAGGAGGAGGGGGTGTGGAGAGTTGTCGGGGCAGTTGGGGGACAGGAGGCAAGGGGGGTGAGATGGGTCGGGGGTTCTGCGGGGGGGAGTCAGGGAACAGGGAGCGATTATGTAGGCGTGGGAGTCCTGAAGGTCTGTCCGGGGTCGGGGCAGTCAGGGGACAGGTAGGGGGTGGGGTCCTAGGGGGGCAGTTAGCGTGGGGGGTGTCTCAGGAGGGGGCAGTTGGGGACAAGGAGAAGAGAGGTTTAGATGGGGGTGGGGTCCCGGTGGGGCGGTTAGGGGCAGGGGTCCCGAGAGAGGGGCAATCGGGACAAGGAGCCGGGGGGATGGTTGGATAGGTTTTGTGCGGGGGGAGGCAGGAGGATTTTCCACCTGCCATATGCTCAGGCCGACTGGCTTTCTGACCTCTGTCCTGTGGGGCTGGACTCTGGGTCAGAGCCGGTTCTCCAGCCCTTCAGTCCATTCCCTGGTTCCCCCTCGGGGAGCCATCTCAGACCTCTCCCCATGGGAACCACGCGGATGCTGAGTTTACCCTGCCCCTCCCCTCCATCCTTCCAGGAATGCCCCCGGGCCTTGTGGCTTCCTCGCCAAGCTCAGCCAAGGCGTGCGAGGTTTGCGTGGGCCCGGCACAGGACAGGGGAGGGGGGAGCTCCCTCGGGAAGCCGGGTTCCCTGCCCGGGGTGTCACTTGGAAAGTTCCCAGCCTCTTGCATGCAGCCACCTCTGGGCCGGGGGCTCCTGGGTGTTTGCTGTCCAGGGGCGAGGATGTTCGGCGTGTGTTGAAGGGAGGCATTGGTCCATTTCATTCTTCACTGTTTTCCTGGAGAACAAAGTTCAGCTGGTACCCAGACACTGCGGCGACTCCATTCACCAAACCGCCCCGACCCCTTTCCTCCCCTTCTGGGGGGAGAGGGACGTGTCCCTGGACCGGGGCAGCAGGGACCCCACTGTGTGCAGTCCCCTGCTGCCCCCTTTGCTCCCACATCTCTGGGCTCGGCCACCGTTCAACTCAGGGTCCTAGCTAATCTCTTCTCGTGTTTGTTTTTCTCCTGTCTCCGTTGTGGTGTTTGTCCCGTCTGTCTCTCTCCATGGCGGACTGCGTCTCCTCCCGGGCTGACCTCCTCCCACTCCTGCGTCCCTTCCCCCCCTCCACCTCCCCCCTCAGAGTACAACGCCAAACTCCGGGGCGTCCAGCAGGGCACGAAAGCCCCCCATCCTCCTCTGCACCGACAAAGATCCTTCTCCTTCGCTGGTTTGTTCCGTTCCTCCTTCCTCCTTTGCTCCGCTCCCCTCTGCTCTGCTGCATGCTGGATGGCTCCCCACGGCAGCTTTGGGTTTGTTAGCATGCCCTGTTATGGGGTGGAAGAACTGCCCAGAGTCCAGTGCAGCGGGGCAGGACAGGCTGATCCCCACCATCGCCCGAACCCCCGTGACTGGGAAATCCCAGATGCCATTAGCTGACACCCCCCCTTTGGGACAGTCACAGGGAAACCCCATCTGTACCGTGGTGCCTAGCGGGACTGGACTATGGGTAAAGCTCTCCTCCCAGCCACCGTGCTCCTTGTTTGTTCGTTTGGTTTCAGGCACTCCTTCCCTGCCTGGGCCTGGGACTGGCTTGAGAGTGATCCCCGGGGCGCTAGATTCGGTCCCTTCTCAGAGGGCACCCCGGGGGCAGCTAAGGGCACACAGGAGGTCACTGGCAAAGGGAGACGTGCTTGCCCGGTTGCTGTGTGTGCATGGGGAGGGGCGGCACACAAAGGGTTAACAGCCCAACTCTGGGTTGGGGTGCTGGGTAGGGGGCTGTCCCCAGCTTGGGTTTATTCCGAGGTGGCAATGTAGATAAAAAGCTGCAGCTTTGATCTTGTATGTTGGATCTGGAAAGAGTCACTGAAATCCCTCCAGGCCCCTGCAGAGGTCCACATGGCCCCAGGCAACCGTGTGTGTCCACTGGATGGTTCCTCTCTCAAAGCCTGCACACGAGTTGTGCTCCACGGTCCGGAGTGCACACCCTCGGGGCTGCATGTCTCGCGGGGGGGCTGTGCCACTGGGCCCACTTTTAAAGTCCTCACTGCCCCCCTGGAGAGGTTAAAGAAGCTGCCCCTGGCTGCTTGTTTGACTTCGGTCTCTGCCTGGGGAAGTAGTCTGCTGGATGTCGGATTCAGAGCCAACTTTTCCTCACCCCTCTACAGTGGGATCCGTCCAGCTCCCTCTGGAGCCAGTGGAAAGTTCCCGTGGGGGTCGCGTCTGGCCCCTCGGGTGAGCAGTGCAGGCCGCGGAGGAGAATGGTAGTAGGGGGCAGGCGGGTAGTTGGAGGGGCGGGGACTGGATGGACTTTGGGATGGGTGTTGCTTTGGAGGATGCGCCCGTTGGAGTGGCGTCTGGTCTTTTGCTGTGTTGGGCTGAAGACGCATGAATCTTCCGCACTCGCCACCCGAAGTTATTTGATCACGTGTACGGCTACCACCGGGTCTGATCAACGGAACGCTGCCGTCAGCTGGTTCGGGCCCTTGCTCTGGACTTGCTGTCGAGGGGTAGGGCACCGGCGCTGAGGGATTAGCAGCCCTGGACAGTTAGGACTTGTGTAAGCTCAGCCATCCCTGGGCAGGGCAGTAACTTGCAGGGCGAAGCAGTGTGGGGAGGCAAATGAAACAGGAATGGTATTGCTGTCGCGTGGCCATTCGTCCCATTTTGGCCAGGACAGTCCGTTTTCTAAGCCCTGACCCAGCCATCCTGACTCTTTTTTTTGGCAAAAGAGGGCATTTGTCCTGTTTGTTCTTGGTTGGCAAGAGGGACGCACGCCCACTTTAATCAAAAACGTGGGGTGTGGTGCGGAAGGCGAGCGGAGATGCCAGCCCTGGGCGGGGGTGGCGGGGGAGAGAGGCTTCCAGTGATCCTTGACCGATTCACACAAGTTGAGGCTCTGGCTTCCTGGCATTTAACCCTGTCCTGGAGAGACTCTGAATGGGGCCGAGCTTCATTCAGTGGGTGACCATGGCCCCTCTGCAGGCGTGCGGACTGTAGGTTTTTGCATCGACTGAGGAAAGGTCCCTAAACCCCTTTAGTTTGGATGGCAGAGCACACAGCCATGCCTCCTTGTGGGGCCGAATGGATCTCAGCGCTCCGCAGTCCAGGGGGTCGGGAGTGTTGGAGCGTGATGAGGTGTTGAGGCGAAGGCTGGGAGTCAGTGGATCTGGCTCATGTTAAGAAGCGTCAGGGGGAAGTCGATTAGCCAGGGTGGAGCAGTTCTTGGAGCACTCGAGATGGGCACGTGCCCCCTGCTTTAGCAGTCGCCTGGCGTGTAATGGGCACTGTTTTCATCCGGCATACGGGGGGTGCCGGTAAGGTAAAAATGCTGGTTAACTAAGAGGGAGTGAGTTTGGGAGCGGGTGTGGGGCTGGGGGTTGGGGCGCAGGAGGGAGTGTGGAGCGCAGGCTCTGGGAGGGGGTCTGGGAGCAGGTGTGGAGCTGGGGGGGCCTTCACATCTTTACACTCCTGCACTCCAACCTTGAGCCCTCTCCCACAAGTATTCCTCGGCCCCACAAGTCACCCCTCACCTCCTTATTGGTGCCCATAATAAAATTCATTCTGCACATGGGTGGGAAAAATTAGAGGGAACACTGCTTCACACCCCAGCCCCTTCTCATACCCAAACTCCCTCCCAGAGCCTGCGCTCCACCATCACCCCCCAAGCCCCTGCCGGCCCCACACTGACCAGACTATAAACCAGCATTTCAATGGAGATCAGAAATGCCGGTTTATAGAGCTTTCCGGTGGGTGAAGTGCCGGATAAAACCGCTTTGGACGTAGTTTATAAAGGACGAACGGGTGTTGTAAGAAGTGGTTAATAACTTGCTGTTGAGTCCCCAGTAGGTTTCTTATCTCCGTGCGTGACACATTCTCCCGAGGTGCGGCAGAGCGGCGAAAGCACGTGCCTCTAACCTGTTTATAGCTTGTCTGTATGGTGGATTAGCCCTATGTATAAATGTTCCCTTAAGATAAAGCGTGATGGAAATAGCACGGGCCCAGTGGAAGGGCTAGATGTAGAGGCATGTGAAAGGCGCTAGGGTAAACAGGCGTGGCTGTCTGCCATCGGCGGAAGAATCGGTCCCAAGCCCATTCCAGCCTAAGCTTTTATCAGTGTCCAGAGCTCTGGCCTCACAAAAGACCAGACAAGGCGCTTGTGGGCGGTGCCCAACCCCCCCGGGCCTGTCTCTCGTCGTGCAATAGAGCCAGGCTGCTATCAGAGGCGTCCTGTGTGGAGAGAGGGGTGGGGCCCTGTTATTTGGGAGCCAGTCCCAGCCGCCGAGGGCTAGAGAGCTCGTGACATTGGGGACTCCCAGAATGAGGGGAACTGGGGGCGTGGCTACTGTGCTCTCATTCAGGGCAGGTGGGACGGAGGCCTCAGAGAGGGCCTGGAGTAGCCACCCAGATCCGACCGCAGCCCCACCATCAGTCAGTACTGACTCTCCAGGAGACGGGAGCTCGAGTTGCCCAGGGTGGGCGGTTGGAATCCCTCCTAGTGCCTGAGAGACGACGTAACCCTCGCTTAATGTTTTCACCAGACCTGGCTGCAAGCTGCTCCTTCCTATCCAGATCAGGGGGGCAGTTCTGCCCAGTGGAGAGGGCATTGGACAGGGACTCGAGTCAAAGCCAGAAAGAAACACCCTGTGTGGCCTTAGGCAAGTCTCCTGCCAGCTCCATGCCTCAGTTTCCCCATCCATAAAATGGGGCTCATGAGCCTTTCCTACGTCACTGGGGCGGTTGTGTGCATAAATTCTTTAACATTTGCAAAGTGCCTCAGCGATAGATAGGCGCACCTGGCTAGATAAATATCCGTATCCCCATTTTACAGCTGGAAAAACGCACCCAAAGAGCATGAGAATCATAATAGCTAGCTCTTTGATAGCGCTTTTCATCCTTCGCTCGGAAAGCACTTTAAAAAAGTGAGCTCAGTATCCTTATACAGCTGGGAAAACTGAGGCCCAAGGCCATCCAGAGACAAAGCTGGGCATAGAAACCAGGTCTCCAGATTCCCCACCCCCTTGTCTAACCACTAGAACACACTGCAGTCCATCTGATGATGGGCTGGAGTTTCGGGTCACTGACATTTAAGTGTGACCCCGGAGGGTCTCAGAAAACACCCTATGTCTGCTGCTGCAGCCGTCAAGCCCCATGCAATGCCAACATCAGCAAGGAGATGACCGCTAAAAACTGTCTGGGTAAGAGGTTGACACCTCAGAGAATGGACAAGGGCTGCTGATTGTGGGGCACACTCCGGCAATGGGTTTGCCGAACACACGCCAAAGCTTACAAACCCGTGAAAGAGGCCGAGTGGTCCCCAGGCCAGTTCAGCTATGGGTCTGGGCGGTGGAGAGTTGCTGTAGATCAGCGTCCCCTGGCACGTTGTGACTCCAGAGGGTCGCTCCGGTGTTACGCTGGCGCGATTCCGCAGAGGCAAGATGTGAAACTGGAGTGGCAGGAAGCCGGGTTCTGGGTTCGCCGAGGCTGCCTGTCCTCGGTGTTAGGCGGCAGAGCTTGTATTCCTGGAGCTCACGCCAGCTCCAAGGATCTCAAATCGTTCTTACAAACGTTAGTGTGGCCCAGGGCTGAAAGTAACTTAAAGGATTTGCCGGTACAACGGATTCCTGAGCAGGGGGCGGGGCCTCAACTGGAGGGGGCGGGGCCTCAACTGGAAGAGGTGGGTCCTTTAAAGCCCTGGGCCCTTTAAATCAAGATTTAAAGGGCCCGGGGCTCTGGCTGCGGTAGTGGCGGCTGAGAGCCCAGGGGCTCGGGGAGCGATTTAAAGGGCCCGGGGCTGCCACTACCACAGGCGGCCCCAGATCGGGCCATGCCCCCTGCGCTCCTGGTGCTCCAGTGCTAGGGGGACTGCAGCAACACTGACTGCCTTCCTGTCACCCACTCTGGGGACTGGAAGGGGGAGGCTGGGGGGATAGCCTGTGACTGGGGCTGGTGGCTGCCGTGGTGCGGGAGGCTCTGGGCTCAGGCTGGGGAGAGCGGAAGGGGCAGGGTTGGGGGTTACGCTCCCCCTGCCGGCGGTTCCCGTGCCGCCCATGTCAGGGACACAACCCCCTGCTCTGGGTGTCCCTACGCTCTGACTGCCAGAAGCTGGGAGTGGAGGGCGGGATGGATCACTCGAGGATTCCCTGTTCTGTTCATTCTCTCTGGGGCACCTGGCGTTGGCCACTGTCGGAAGACAGGACCCTGGGCAAGACAGACCATCAATCTGGCCTCGTGTGACTGTTCTTATGTAAGGAGCCAGGTTGCATCACCGCTGCCTGGTCCAGACACATTAGGATCTGGAGTCTCCCTTGGCTATGCCACCCTATTACAGCCTGAGTGGAGCTCCGCTGAGAGCCCGCGTTCCTCTCTGACTTTCTCCTGCTCCAGCCAGCCTGTGAGCTTTCCCGTCCCTGGCTCCCGAACAATGAGCCCCTTTTTCATCGGTTTGTTTCCCACTTGCCGGGAAGAGAAAGGACAGGCCGGGGCATTGATGGGTGCCCCGAGCGGGCCGGTCCTGCCCCGAGAGACGTTGTGAAAGAGGAGTTTGAAAGGGGCACGGCCTGGCATGGCCCAGCGTTGGCCGCGGCTGCGTTCCGGGGTGGGAGCGGAATGTCTGCGGCGGGGGCAGGAGCTGCCTTTCGTGTTTCTCTGGCATCCGTTCGCAGAGCGACTTTCTTCCACTCGGTGCCAATCCTCGTCTTGCCTTTCCGCCCCGGCTGCCGCCTCTTCTCCTGCAGCCCGATGGTTCCCCCCTTCAGGTCTTCAGCAAGTCACAGGCGGCCCCTCTCCCTGCCCCTGCGCGGTTTGCCTCTCTCTCTTCTTCTCACCGGGGAAGAATGGGACATTCCTGCATCTTTTCCTCGCTGACCCTCGTGCCCGGCAAAGCGTCTGCCTTGCTCGGCCCACACCGAGTTGCTCCAAAGGCTGCAGAGCTCACAAGGCCGTTTCGGGGTGCAAGCCGTGAGCAGCTGAGACCTTTGAATCCCTTTAAGCCACTGTTCTGAGCTCCCTTCATATTCAGGAGCACTAGCCCCGTCCCAGGCTTTTAATTGGGTGTGGGGCCCTGAGATTAAGGGAATGTGTGTGTGTGTGTGTGTGTGTGTGTGTGTGTGTGTGTGTTAGGGTGACCAGATGTCCTGATTTTATAGGGACAGCCCTAATATTTGGGGCTTTTCCTTATATAAGCGACTGTTACCCCCCCATCACCTGTCCCGATTTTTCACACTTGCTGTCTGGTCACCTGTGTGTGTGTGTGTGCGTACACGTGCGTGTGCACATGGTGGGGGAATCACACAAGGATTGCATAATTCTAGTTTACCCTGGGCTGGCCATATGCAGCAAAGTGCTTGTGACAGGTTGGACCCCCTGAGATACCACTGAGTCCGCCTGTTATGCCACTTTGGGCCCCCTTTTTCCCTGTTTTGCGGAGCCAGGCTCTTAAAGCCTCCTCTAACACACACACAGGTGGGGTCACCCCCAGCTGCAGATCAGCTCTGGGAAGACTCAGCGTAAGGGATTTGCTCCAACACTCTGGTGCTCACTCCTTTTAAAGAGTACAAACCCCAAAGGTTTTATGAAATTTGCCCCCTCCCTCAATGTGGAGAGAGGGGTGCATGCGTCTTGCCCCCGCCCCCCCCCCCCGATCGAAATGACAGAAACCGGGTTTAATCATTTGAAGTGGTAAAAGAGGTAACAGACAGAACAAAGCAGATTACTAAGCAAATGAAATCAAACATGCAAATTAAGCTGGCTTCACTAAAGACATTGGTTCCAAATAGTATTTCTCACCCTAGATATTGTTGCAGGCAGGTTGCAAAGTTTCTGTGGTTCGGAGTTCCAGAGATATTTCTTTTCAGACAGGATCCCTGTCTCAGTCTGGACTCCCCCATTGCCTTCCCTTCAGGTGGTTATTTTAGTCTTTCTTCTTGGGCGGACAGGCCACGGAGGGGAGGAGTCCCCTTTGCCTTCCTCTCCACCCTTAATTAGGATTTCGATAAGGTGGGAATCCTTTGTTTTCCAAACTTGACCCCCCTTTCCCTTCCAGTGGAAACTTACAAGAAGTCCCAGGTAATGTTTAGGATCAGGTGACCAGACCACCTGACTCTGTAGGATCACAGCGTCCAAGAGTCAGTGGCAGTATGGAACATCCACAGGAAGGCCAAGCTTTTCACCGTCCATTGGGCCATCCGCCCTGTCTGGCTTTTCCATCCTTGCACCTGAAGCGTTAGCAGTGGGCGTCGTCCGAAGTCACATAGCTGAAATACCGATACAGAGTCACTGTTCCTGACTTCAGCTGCGGAAGTGAGACAGGCGCACAGATTGGATAATCCCATTCAGTAAATCATACCCTTTCCAATGATATCTCACTTGAGCCATCTGGCATAAAGTAGATCTCAGGTCTGCCATATTCATATCACAAGCCTATTTCCATCAAGAATATGGCATGAAATGTCCCGGTGCCCTCCCGGCATCGCCTG
Source organism: Dermatemys mawii (assembly GCA_007922305.1). Taxonomy (NCBI): domain Eukaryota; kingdom Metazoa; phylum Chordata; order Testudines; family Dermatemydidae; genus Dermatemys; species Dermatemys mawii. The sequence goes on from ML677353.1 coordinate 1,906,354, forward strand.
GCATTAGCGAGGGCTGACGCCGGCTCATCCCGTTGCAACATGACACGGGCCGTTACGGCATCTCCCCAGAGCTGTGCTGTCTGCGCGAGGCGACACCCATTGAAGGAAAGGGACAGCGTTTGACTGCCTTTCTGGGTTCTGCCCCACGCCCCACGGGGACCGTTGTCCGTGCTGGGTTCACGGTCACATTTTCCGAGGACTGCGGGGTTTTGCTGGGTAGAAGCCTCCTCCAAGCAGAGCGGGGAGGTGACCAAGCCCTGCAGACACGCTGAACACGCAGCGCTGGAAGGGTAGTTAATGGGGACGACCGGCTGCTTAAAGATAAGCAGTCGTGTGCGGGATGGTCACCGGCTTGGTTATAGCTACTGCTGGGCCTTAGGCCTAACTAACTAATTGGACACAAAATGGTACTAACTGCTCCAAGCAAAGGTTTTTTTCCTTTCCATTCTAGTCGTTTTGGGGGCGGGGCACTTAACGAAAGCGGGTAGGAAATTACCCCTGGAAGTGTGATATTGTGGAAGCTGGTTGTGATGACAGCATGGGCCCCGCCACACAGCTTCTCACGCCCCGGGCACTGCCCTCTGGGCAGCCTGGCGTGCACGGCAGCGCCTTGTCCCACCGAGCCTGCACGATGAGTCTTTTACCCGTAGAGTGGCTCATTACTGCTTCAGTTGCTGCTTCTGCCTTCGCTGCCCCTGGAATTGCCGGTAAGCTCGGCAAACGACTGGCCTGCAGCAGGCTCCAGCAGGCTGGAGGGGTGAACTTGGTTCCAAAATTGTTGCTAATGGAATTTTCCAGTGTGCATCAATTACGTGGGCAAACTCCATTTGGGCGGCGTGCCGGCTTTCAGCTCTCTTGCATCTCCCCAGCATGGGGATTTGGTGATGATCATCATTGCTGCGATTATTATTGAGAAACTCCCTTGGAAATGCTTCGTCTTTCAGCGATGCAGCTAAGCAGCCCGTGCCAGGAACTTGCAGCCAACTTCTTCCCCATTTCGTTAGCAGATTTTTCGAGATCTGAAGAAGGGGGATCAGCCTGGCTCAGAGATTCAGGGATAGTTCTCTACAGGGCTGGCCCGGTGCAACCACTAGGCAAACTAGCGCCCCCCCACCGTGGTACACTCTTCTCCCCACCACCCTGTGCAGTCCACTCCCCTCCACCAGCCCCGCTGCCTCCCACTAGCTCAGCAAATCATTTTCTCATTTCCCACCCCGCTAGAGGAAATGCACCCAAAGCACGCTGGGTAATTTTCAGGAAGAATCCAACCCCCATGCCCCGACGTGCCGAGGGCTGGATCCTGGTGGGTAACTCAGGTTGATGGATGCTTTGTGACCACGAAACTCCCTTCTGCGCCTGGGGATAGGGTAACCAGACAGCGAGTGTGAAAGATCGGGACAGGGGATGGGGATAATAGGAGCCGATTTAAGAAAAAGACCTCAAAATCGGGACTGTCCCTGTAAAATCGGGACAGCTGGATACCCTACCTGCGGATGTTGTGGGAGTAAATTAGCATCAGGTCCTATGTTGGTCCCTCACTGGCCATGTGTAAATCCAGCACATGAAACCATAGGGGTCCCCTGAGCTAAATGGCAGTGGCATAAGTAGCCTTTCTGGCCTTTGGAATCGGGATTCTCTGGGCTCATGTCAGTCCTGCGATCCCGTTTAGAAACCAGATTCAAGCGGGGGCTGGGAGCCCGCTCTGCCACCGGTGCCCTCTGTGCAAATCACCGAGCTTCTCTGTACCTCAGTTTGCCCATCTGCAGAATGGGCATAAAAGTCTTTCTCCACCTCCCAGCAGGATGCTGAGCTGAGGGTTAATTAGCTTTGTATCGTTAGGAGAGATGTAAGAGAATGGAGATAGGCTCCCTGTAGGAGAGCCTGCTGCTACTTTCGGGAAGCGCTGATTGCTCGGGCGTGTGACGAGCAATTCCCCGCTTCTCCCTTCCCCCTGGGATTTCCCTCTGGGCTGGGGGCTGCATGTTAGTTGGTGTCATTGCCATGGAGACAGCTGCCCGCCCCCTCTGCCAGAGTGGACATCTGCACTCAGGCGCTGGAATCTAGGCCAAACCCTGCCCCCGCCTCCGCTCTCCCTGGCGGATTGCCAGTCGCAGCCAAGAGCTGTGGGGAGAACCCAGCCCACCAAAGGGCTGGAACATGGCTCTAGTCCCCCCCATAGCTGTACAAAGCCTGCAAGCCTCTCCCCGGAGGTGTTGCCTATTTGCAGCCAGGCTGCTGGGTACGGGGCTGGGGAAAGGTAGGGGTTGGGGGGCGCCTGGCCACTAGCAGGGATGCAAACAAAGAAGTGGAAGATTCCTGGCCCGGAGACCTATTTTCCCTGGCCAGGCTCGGAGATGCGCTTCTCTAGGGATTGTTCCCAGGGACGGGGGCGAGGGGGCTGTGGGGCCCATCCCTGGCTTAGTTATTTGGGCTGAGCCTCTCTGCTTAGAAGGGTCCCTCCGGGGTGCCTTCCCCATCGCCACCAGCCCGGGTCTCTCCTGAGCTCTGTCTCCCGTCTGCTGCTCCCTGGCCTTGCAGCATGTTGTATGGCAGTAGCGTCCGTTTCACTCGCTTGGATTGCTGTGGGCTCGGGCCGGTTCCTGTCCAAAAGCCACCATCACAGCTGGCTCTGCCCCCTGATCCAATGCCCGGCCAAGTCAAACTCCCATGGACCATGGTGACCTTCCAACCAGGCCCTGAATTGGTACCTCTGCCAGCAGCCTCCCAGGCAAGGTGGAGGATTGATTAAGAGGGAAGGGGTGGGCCAGTGGTTAGGGCACTAGCCAGAGACGCTGGTTCAATCCCCTTCTCTGCCACAGATGACTTGCGTGGCCTTGGACAAGTCATTTAATCTCCCCGTGCCTCAGTTTCCCACCTGTAAGAGATGGATAGCACCCGCCTTGCAGGGGTGTAATGGGGATACAGGCACTCAGGTGTGATGGGAATGGGAGAGGTGCAATCTTAATGCTTATTTATGGTGCATTTTCCATCTCCTTGGAGTACCGTGGAAGCGGCAGGTGCCCTGTGGCTCAGGCCTTGCGTGTTACAGAAGCCGCTCTCCCCGTCATTGACAGGCATCCACCTCTGGGCGGAAGGCGGCTTTGGGCTGATTCCGGACGTTGGGCTTGGCGTGCAGGGTGGGGGCTGGGTGGCCTGTGCTAGACAGGAGGTCGGACTGGGTCATGTGCTGGTCCCTTCTGGCCTTAAACTCTGCTGCTAACATCCAGCTTGGGCCTGGTTCAGCACAGGCAGGCTGAGCTGGATGACCGCTCGAGGTCCCTCCTCCCAGCCCTCCAGGTCTCTGATCGTCCGGGCAGCACAGCAGCTGGGCAGGGCAGAAAGGGAAGAGTTACCGTCTGTAGGGGAATTCCCAGGGTATCAAGAAAACACTCGCCTGGCCAGGATGCCAGGGCCCAGCCTCGCTCTTTAGGAAGGAGTCCCGGGTTCTTTGATGACCGCACGTGGCCAGGACTTTGGCTCGATGTCTCCTCTGACCACAAGCCCCTCCTGCAGCACCACGCCCCGTAGCACCGTGCTGGGTATCGAAGCAGAGCAAAGGCAGCATTGGCAGTGGGCACGTCCCTTCCTTGGTTCTCTCCAGGTTGGGAGCGGGGTGGAGGAGTGGTCTCCCGCACACGCTGTGCCTATCCTGTAGGAATTGGGAGGCTCCAGCTACCTTAGCCTCCATGTGGGCCCCTGAAGGCAGCACAGATGTGGGGAGAGGCGGGATAAAGAGCCCTCAGGGAGAGCCCCCAGATTCCAGGGAATTGGAGTCATCAGGTGAGGCGTGGCTCGTACCCGAGATAAATCCCCAATTTGCCAGCTGCCACATGGCACTCTAAGGGGGAATTTGAACCTGGATGTTGCCGGGCATCGTCCTTTCTAACGGGCGCTTCCTGCCGTGTGCTTGAATTCCAGGGGTGGAGTCCCGGGACAAGTCCCCGGAGGAGTCCGGAGCACCGAGCCGAAGACGCACCACCAGCGACGGCCAGTACGAGAACAGTCCCCAGGAGCCCGGCACGCCCCGGAGCCCCACTGCCCGATCGCCGGTCCACAGCTTCTCACCGGAGGTGGTCAGCAGTATCGCCGCCAACCCGGGAGGGAGGCCCAAAGAGGTGCCTTTTCCTTGGTCTTTCCCGCTGCTGCTTTGTAGCGGGGCGCGTGGTCATGTGGGCAGCACTGCTGGAGGGGGGCTTCGCCATTCAACCCCAGTGCCAGAGGTGAGAGGAGGGGGCTGAGGCTTGCCGGAGTCCCCCAGAGAAGCTGAAGAAAGCCCCTAGTTCTTTCTGGTAATGAAACTCCAGCGGCCACGAGCCTGGGTTGGTGGGTGGCCAAGGACTGTGCTTCTGTAATGGGGCCGTGTTGGCCTGGGGTCTGCTCTTGCCCCGGCTGACTTGGCCTCGCTTGCTTTCTTCCGCAGCCTCATCTCCACAGCTACAAGGAAGCCTTTGAAGAGCTGGAGGGGACGTCTCCGACCAGCCCACCCTCCAGCGGTGGTGAGATCTCTCCCCCAACCCCTGCCTTTCCCGTCTTGCCGCAAACCCCTTATGGGCACCTGTGTAAGTTCTGTGGCTCCGGGAGGCGGTGGAAACCAGCGGGCGGCTCTAGCAAAGCCAGATAAAAGCAGCAGGTCAAACAGCTCCATATTCCAGCCACCTGCCGCCATTTAATCTCTCTCTCTCGTTCTCTCATCCTTCCACCTTCTCCCCACGGCAATTCCTTCCCCGCCACTTCTCTTTTCTGCTTGACACCACCTTCCGCCACTCCACACGCTGCAGATTTCCTTGGTTTCCTTGTTATTTCATTTCGACAGCCGAGTTTTCCAGAGAGTGGGATGTAAAATAATATCATGGTCCTGGGGGCCCCCGCGGGCATGTGATGGAAATAATCGAACTCTATTTTGGGGTGTGTGTCCCTATCTGCCACAAAAGCACCCTGAAAATAAAACTGTCTCCGTATATGGAGGCGGTTCCCATTTCAATTGGTTTCCACTTTATACAGCCCGGGCTCTCACCACTTCATCTTCTGAGTGATAGCAGCTGCATGATACTTTGGGATAGTCTCCGGAGTCTTGACCTCGCAGAGCAGCTGGGCCTAAAATCTCTGGTCCCGTCACTCTTCTCCACAGTGGCGTGGCGTTCCAAAGTTAAACGCCGAGCAATAACTTCCGCAGTTGATCCCCTCCTTTTCAGAGGGACCCCGACGCACCCGCATAGAATCCTAAACTCAACATCCTCCCAGGGAAGCTGGTGCCAGGCAGCCCCCCGTGTGCTCAGTGTGACTCTCAGAGATGGGGTCGGGGGTGGCTAACGAGCTTGAGAGTTTAAAAACACAAATATTTTGGGGGCTGGAAGAATCCAAACAGCTGGCTCGATTATAGAGCTTGTTTAGAGCTTGCTGCTCAGTCCCGCGTCAGCGACAGCTTTTTGAGACAGCACCCCTTTGAAGGGACCCCTTACAGTCTGACAAAGCTGGGAGAAGGACCTTTCTCGCATTCAGACCCTGCACCTGCTCTTAGCTCTGGAAGGGAGAGTTGATTTTAAACCAGGGAGGGATAGAAAGGCTATTTTAGGTCAATTTTTACGGCTTCCTCTGAGTCCTGGACTCATGGTAGCCAAGGCAGCTAGTTTTGAAGGTGGACGGTTATGAAAAACAGTCCCCATGCAATTGTTTTAAAACTCCCTGAAATATTCTCCAAAGAGTGTTTCTGTGACCCTGAGATGGGATCTGTGCTGGCCAGGAGTAGGAGAAAGTTGGTATCAGCACTTATTTGGGCTGGTCTGCTTTGACCAAACCAAAAAGTCCTTCATACTATGATCTTTCTGATTCATACCGCAGTCACTCCTACAAGCTGTGATCAGAGCCCCTGTGCTGTAGGTACTGTACAATCCTATAATGCAAAGATTGTCCTTGTCTCAAAGAGCTTAAACCAAGGACTATCCTGTTTCCCCCGTGTACCTAGCTAATAGGGTGACCAGACAGCAAGTGTGAAAAATCGGGACAGAGGGTGAGGCGTAATAGATGCCTATGTAAGAAAAAAGTTCCAAAAATCGGGACTGTCCCTATGAAATCGGGACATCTGGTCACCCTGCTAGCTAAAGACATGCTGTTATAGTGCATGAAATTCAACTTCCTTTAGAGAAGGCACATTTTCGGTTGACACTGTCCATTCAAATCCAGTCACCGTTGGTATCAGGATGGCCAGATGGGAGCCCATGGCGTGTAGCCGAGTATAGGGTGAATCCCCTTTGCCTGAACGGATTTGCAGATGGGAAGGGTGAATGACAAGGGGAGTTACGTGCAGGTGCTCTGCTGAACCTAAGGGAGGCAAAGGAGGTTTCAGCTGTTGCTTTGCTGCTGGAATTGTCTGATCCTTGCGCGTTGCTGGGAAAGTCTGACCCTTGAGCTTCCTGTTGCATGTTCTGACCTCCTGACTCCTCTACTTGAGCATGTGTCCTCCTGGCTAACCCTGGAGAACTTGGTGGTAGGTTTGGAAGAAGCGAATTCCGCTGTGACCGGTTCTGCCGCTGTCCTATGGTGCCACAGTGGCACGGCTGAATCCATCCGCACCAGCACAATGCACTGGTGAGCAACTGGGGAAAAAAGCAATGGCCACGCCTGATGTTCCTGTGTGTTCAGAAGTGGAATAGCAGAGCTGAAAATGGCTTGACATGCTCTGGTCCTGATCAGGAGAGTTTTTCCAACATGGCAGTCACCTCCCAAACTGTATTCTCCATGTCTCCTCTCTCTCAACCGTATGGATGTCCTACAGCCTTAGGCTAGTGCTGGGCAAAGATTTTCACTCAAAACTCTTTTTTTTTTGGGTGGTGGGGAATGCAGATTTGGCGACACCCAAACCCTTTCCCAAATTTACATCAATTTTATCAAATTGTTTTGATTTTTTTCAGCATTTAATTATTTAGGGGCTTTTTTTATTTGGACTGAAATGTTTCAATTTCTTGGTTTGAAATGACTTTTCCTTTCCACATTTCCTTCAATGTTATTTTATAAAAAAACGAAAAACCTTTTCAAACCTTTGAAATTGAAACGTTTCATTTCGGGTTTCATTTGACTTGGAATAAGGTTTCTCTGCACCCAACTTTTCGATTTGCTGAAAATTTAGAAAACATGAGTTTTTGATTCAATCCTCAATAGATATTTTTTATGAATTTCCAGCGAGTTGAAACATCTGTTATTCGCTCAGCCCTCATTGGTGGCTGCAGTTGCTACACACCAACTGTAGCAGGAGAGTTGTTTTTAACCCATTTCGTGCCACGCCTTCCCCTCAGAAACTCACGTCTGGGCCAGGTCATCGCCCGTCGGTGATGAAGGGTGAGGGTGTGGCTGGGACATTCAGCTGCACTTTGAATGCTCAGCACGCTGCAGGGGCGTCCTGCCAGCACTTCCGTCCTTCTGTGGATGAATTTCAGAGTGACAGGTTCATAGTATAGCTTTGAGACGTGCTCTCGGGGCAACATTTCTTACCCAGTGCAAAACGGGGACTGTTTTACAACTCGTCCTTGGCCAGCTTCTCAACCAAGCAGGCTCAGGTGAGCTCCCAAGCACCATCAGAGCTGAATCTTTTGAGACTTCCTATTGCTGCTACAGGCAGACCCATAGTGAGACCCCCGCTCCAACCCCCCCGCCCCGAAGTTTGGGGAAAGTGCACTATGCACTACTCCCTGAAGGCTAGATTTCACGATGGTTTGGGGATTAAACCCATATCCTTTGCATCTGGCTCCACTGGATTTTCTCTCCGTGCAACAACCCCCAGCCACTCAGAAGCAGGCCCCATGCGTTAGCGGTAGCACGTGGCTGGAATGTCTTGGCCCGGCCGTGGAATTGCTTGGTTTCCCAGTAACTCATCTGCACTGAGCAAACAGTTCTCACCGACGTCGCGGCCGTGAAAATGGGAGCTCATGAGGACTGGCTTTTGTTTCCACGCCTGCCTCCCGCCTCCTCCCGCTGCCAGCGTGGGTGCCCGTCTGGATCTGTAAGTCACAGGGTTGAAATGCAAGCAGCAGATGAAGCTAAAGGAATGTGTCAAATTTCCTTTAGGGAGGTTGGAGCCTCGTTTGTCTCCTTGTTTTTGCTTTTTGCAGCATTCCCACACCTCTTCTGTGTCCCGAGGTCTCGTCCTCTCAGCTCGAAAGCCTGAACTGTTTCGAGCTGGTAAAATGCAGTGTCAGGGAGGCAGAAATCAATGGCAAGAACCCCACCCCCACCCCATCACACACACACACACACAGACACTATAAAGCCTTATTGTACACATCTCACATATACATCTGCATCTATTTGCTCCGTCACTCCCTGCTTCGTATGTGTATCCTATATAACGCGTGTTGTGTGCCTTTGCAAACAGACTGGCGGGGATGTCATATATGTGTTGCTGCACATCTAGCTGGGTTTCCAGATGTGTATCTTTCTATGCCATGTGTGGGAAAGTTCATGTCATGAGCGCCATTTAGGTCTCTCTACCAGAACTAATCCATTAGGTAGAGCAAATGCTTCGATGTAAAGTGTAAGTTAGTTTTTCAAGGGGAAGGTTAGGTAATGCATCTGTGAGCATGGTGGTTTGAATTTATGAGGGCCGTGTTCTGCTCTCGTTTACACCGGGGTGAATCTGGAGTATCTCAGCTCCTCTGGGTTTAGATCTAGGGCACGGCGGTCGGAGTCTGGCACACTGTGTTTATGTGAATCTCAGCCTGAGTCCAGATGAAACGCTGATGTTCTCGGCGGCATCTCTGGCAAGCTGTGCATTAAGCAATGAGCCTCCGCAGCGCCTCCCCCCAGCAGACACCTATTGGGTGCTCTCGTGTTTTGGAGTGTGGAAGTTGGGACTCCTGGGTTCTAGCCCTAGATGCGCTGCCAACTTCCCGAGTCACTGTGGGAAGGGCACGTTCCCTTTGTGTGCCTCAGTTTGCCAGCCTGTCCAGTGAGGGGAGTGCAGCTGAATGCTGTCATAGAGTGGGGAGGTGTCAGCAATTAACCGTGGCAGGTAGTCTTACTCAGTGAGCATTAGGGAAGGTGCTTTGAGATCCCTGGATGAGAGGCAATGGAGGATGCTGTTATCCAGCCAGGGGGCTGCCGCTTGGCCAATTTCCCCCCCAGCCTGCTGGGTGATATGTTAGGATTCCTGCAAGCCCCAGGAAGTCATTCGTGCTGGTGGACTGCCCTGAATGGTGGCAATGCCAAGGTGCTCTCTTCTCTCAGAGGCAAGGGCTTCAGGCTCTCAGCACACTCAAGCAGAGTTTATGGATATCAAAGGAATTTGTAATCCTGCCCCGTCCTTTGGGCCCCTCAATTCATCTTCCTGCAACTGCCCATCAGTCTTCAGCAAGGAGTTTCTTTGTCTCCACCGGTGTCTAGTTCCCTCCGCACGTGGCTGGCATCAGGGCTGGCCGAACCACCGTCTCCATAAAAGAGAAGCCAAAGGTGTCACTTCTAATAAGGGGGCCCGCTCTTGGCTCCTGTATTCCTGTGGTTTCTGCAGGCCAGTAGGCTTAAGTGTTTCCAGTTGCACATGCACCTTGCCAGGACGTAATGACAGTCATTAAGTAGAACACGTAGCGCTGAGGCTATAAACTCCCATTTAGTAACAACTGAGATGACTCTAGGATTTATTGCGCTTTAAATTTAATTCCACTTTTGATTTTTTTAATTTTTTTTGCCTGACTACAGTGCGCTCCCCGCCCGGCCTGGCCAAGACCCCGCTGTCTGCATTGGGACTGAAGCCCCATAATCCAGCCGAGATCCTGCTGCTGCAGACGGGAGGTAAGGAGGAGGAGGGATAGCTCAGTGGTTTGTGCACTGGTTTGCAAGTTCAATCCTAGAGAGGGCCATTTAGAGATCTTGGGCAAAAGTCTGTTGGATGATTTAGTTGGGGTTGGTCCTGCTTGGAGCAGGGAGTTAGACTAGATACCTCCTGAGGTCTCGTCCAGCCCTGAAGTTCTATGATTCTAAGTGAATGGGTCGGGTCAGATGACTGGTTGCAGACTGAAGATGCTGAAAGTTAAGGCCAGTTCATCCTGGCATCTTCTTACCCTCTCTGCTATATTTAATCAGAATTGTGCTGCTGCACAGAGAGGTGGCAAATGCATTGTTTCTCCTGGTGCTTTTGCTGAGGCTGAATTTGCCACATCAGCCTGTCATGGTCGCTAAGGCTGACTGGGGTTGGGTCACTTGCATGTGCACCCAAGACTTTGTGATGTACGCTGAGGGATGTCAACACTGTGCTTCAGGGACTGTGGCCAGTAAAGGAAGGATCTTGTAGCTGCAATGGGGTTGAGAAATATGCCTGTTGAGCAGAAGAACGGCCAGACTGGGTCAGACCAAAGGTCCATCTAGCCCAGTATCTTGTCTTCTGACAGTGGCCAACGCCAGGTGCATCAGAGGGAATGAACAGAACAGGGTAATCATCAAGAGAGCCGTGTGTATTGTTAGACTAAATTCCGCCTTAGCGCAAGGGGTCATAGAACCAAAGAGTTCGAAGGGACTGCAAGGGTCATCTAGTCCGACCTCCTGCCAAGATCCAAGGATGGACTACCTAGATGACCTCTTGATGACCCTTCCAGCCCTAGAACCAGGTTACACTCTTCCCTGTGGGCAGGTTGTCCCATAGCTGCCTACAGTAGGAGTTCCTTGCATTTGCCTCTGAAGCAGTTGGTGCCATCTGGCCACTGTTAGGTCACTGGCCTAGCTGGACATGGGGAGGATGATCCAGGCTGGCTATTCCTACGTTATCAATAAGGCCAGGAACATGCTGTCCGATAACCTGGCCGCCCATCACCACCAGGGCTTTGGTGTCTGTCACACTGTCTATCTGGGTCAGAGCCTGAGGTCCTTACTCAGGGTCAGCTGCCCCTGACGGGAGCTGTACTGGAGGAGTGCCTAAGGTTGTTAGGCTTTGGCTGCCTAGGGCTCTCTCTCTCTCCACTCCCACTCCTCCTTTCTCCCTCGCTCTCTCCGCCTTTATGTGTCCTTCTCACCTCGGTGCAGTTCAAGAGGGCTGGGGCCAGAGGAAATGCAACCTGCCAGTTAAAACAATATCCAGAGCATCCAGCTGTCTCGGGGACAGATACCAGAGCCCAGGAGCTGTCTTCTAATCCAGACAGATCCCAGCTCACCAGCCCCACGCCTCCCCTTCACGGGCTATCGAGAGCTTCCTTGTGGCTATCCTGCTCATCGGTGGCAGAGAGAAGCAGAGACTAGAGTTTACAGTGAGGAAAGCCCCTCTGGGGCTGTAGATACCAGCATTTCAGCCACCGGCACCTTTTGACAGCTAGGCTGTACACGCGGAGCAGCAAAGAGTTTAAGAGCAGAAAGGCCAATGCGTGACCGTAAGAATCGGAAGGAAAACCAGCAGCACTAGGAATGTTTCCAATGGTGTTTTCTCAGCACATGGAGAGCCAACCAGCATAGGCTTGTGTGGCCTTGCCCCAGATCTGCCATCTCAACAGGGAAGGCCAATGGCTTCTCAAAGGGTGGAGGGAATTAGAATAATAATTAATAACAACATCTCTTTTGGACATAAACCTGCTCCCTGCCTAGGGCTTGTCAGGAGGAAAGGTTAGTGGTGAAGCCATAGGAAAGACACTGCCAGGTGAGTGTTAAACTAATGAGTTTTAGGCACCTAAGTGCCTTTAAAAACCTGGGCCTCTTTCCTGTTTCTGTGGCAGTTCAGGTGACTTGCACACGTGTAGTTATTTACCAGGGTGAAAAAGCAAAGAACATTAACACAGATTTCTCTCTCTCTCTCTTTCTTCCTCTTGCATCACCGTGTTTCCTTTCTCTTCCACTGTCTGTCCTTTCCTTCCTTGCTCCTCCATCTCCCATCTTTCCCCGCAGAGCTAGATGGGGAGGCTGTAGTTGAATCTGACGAAGGTAAGAAGGGATATTTTTTCTTTCTTCATGCTAACTCTTTTGGCCAAAAAGAGAAGCTGGACTGCTAAGCTCATTAATGCTGAGACATCTGGCTGGTTTGATTTGTGTGGTATGCAGAAGGGTCAAAAGTGCAACAGGACTGTACCGCGGTGTGGCCTGCCAGGGAATTATACATAGGAGCTAATCTCGAAGCAAATAAGTCCAGGTAGAGCTGCCTGAAACTGAAGAGGGCAGGAAAATGATCACATATCCAGGAGTAGCCTTTCAGCCTCTGCCAATCACCGTTCCTCGTGCTCGCGCATCATTTCCTGTCGCACTGCCTTCTGGCAGGCGGTACTTCCTGGAATGCCGTTCCCACCCCAGCGAATCAATGTGCCGTGAGATCGTTGCACTGGCTTCTGCAGCGGTTCGTTCTGAAACCCAGTCAGAAGGGTGGCGTGAGATAGAGCTACAGCAAGGGAATGAGTAGCAGGGGGTACGCGGCTCGCTGTCCTTCCCGCACCCCCAGCAGCGGGGAAGTCGTGATACTGGCCACTGTTCTTTTCACCTTGATCTATGCTTCCCTCAAGGTGTATACAGCCAAGGGACATGCCTCAGTGAAAGGTGACATTTTCATAAGCGCCTACATCCCATTTTCAAAAGTGGCAGAGCGTAAGGATCCAGAGGACTAGAACCTGGGTTTGCAGGGCACGGGGTGACCAACATGTCAGGCCACCACCAGGCAGCCATAGCGGGTAGGGAGCTGTCTGTGCAACGTGGCAGTCCCTGGTCTGCTACTACAGCCAATGCTGCTCCTGTGCTCTGACCTTTGGCCCTGACTCCAGCTCTGACTGTAGGCCCGACTCCTGGGTTCTGACTCCAGCTGTGACCCCTTACTTGATTCCTGCTCCGGCCGCCAGGTCCTACTCCTGCTCTGACCACTAGGCATGACTCCCGGTCCTACCCAATGGGCCAGACTGCCACATCCTGGTTGTGGAACCATTGGAGAACCATTGACTTTCAACTGGGCTTAGAGTACGTCTGCATGGCAAAAGCTGTGCATGGAGTAGCCTACCCAAGCTAGCTCCCTCCAGCGGTGAAGACAGTATAGCACCGGCTTCAGATTTTCAAAGAGCTCGTTTCCAATTTAGGTACCAAAATAAAGGGCCACATTTTCTTAACACTAAGCCCCAGGAGCTCCCATTGTGACGATAGGGGTAGATTTAACCAAGGTCAATTTTCAGCGACTCCTAAGTCAGTAAGATGGTTTTGTGACGGATACCCTGAGGTCATAAGACTCCCAAATGCTGTGCTTTTGCTGATCCGAGGGGAATGAAAATATAAGCAGAGATACAGAGCTAAAGTTCCTGAGTTTCAGATGCCGGGACGTGCTTTAGAACAGGTTCACTTGCGGTGCAGTTTGTGCTTTCAGTGTCTGCCGCCTTTCAGACAAATCAAGCTGTCCGAGCAGAATGGCAAACACTGTTAAACAAGAATGTGCAAGTGTTTATAGGGAGGGAACATTAGCATCAAATGAAATATAAGCAATTGCCTTGTGGATACAAAAGTTAAGAGCTTGGAATCCACACGCCTACACAATCTGTCTCCGTGCTTTCCTAGTTAATGTGTTGCAGCCGGATGGTGATGCTGTGTTTCAGATGGTATTTTCCTTCAGAATCTCTATTTTCAGTGACTTCTGAATTACTCCTTCAGCTTTGTGCGTATGTTTGAGTCCCATCTGAAGCTCTCTGGGGAGTTTCATAAGAATCTGTCCATTTTTGTTGTACCCAGAGCAGTCTTGGCAACCTCTCACAATTTTTATCGTGGTGTTTGTCTTAAAGACCCAGCTGTTGGAGTCAGGAGATTACAGGACAATTTCAGCTTTAATTATAAAATAAAGTTTCTAGTTCTCATGGTCGCAGAGAAATGCCTAAAAATGTGGCAAGAGCTGGTTGCAATTTTTGTTGTTCAAAATGTTTTTCAACAAGAAAATGACTTTTTGGTCAAAATGGCATTTTCTATGATTAATATAATTTTTCAGCCATTGTTTTTTTTCATTTTTCATTTTAAGAAAGGAAATTTTTCAGCCCAGAACAGAATATTTTAGGAGTTTGGCTGAATTTTTTTCAGTCAGAAACAGACAAATGTTTGATTTTTCAGGTTTTCGATGGTTTGACATAACCCCAAAATCCTTCTGAAGAAAAATTTGCATGAAAATGAAAACTTTTTTGTTTTTATCAACATTGTTTTGCAGACTAGGTTTAAATGTGACCCCTCCAGTGCAAAACCAGAAGAGAAATGTAAAAAAATGAGATTTTTAAAAATAATACATTTTGAGTTCTTTTTAAGCCAATGTCATGGTTGTTAGGATCTGACTCATGCATTTTGAATACTCTGGGTTGGCATTACTGCCTGGCCATTACAAAATTCTTTCACCCATTTTCTGCATCACTCAGATAATTTGAAAAGTGTTGTTTTAAAACCTAACATGTTCTGGCTCCTAAAAGAGGATCAGTGCTTTTGCCGCGAGGAAGACATTAGCTGAGTGAGTTAACCTTTTTTGAAAGAAAATTTTTTTGATAGAAAAATGCTCTTCCTCCATAAAACAATGTTTTTGATCTTGTCCATATTTTGTGGGTTTTGTGCCTTTTTTCTCTGTACTTTTTTCCTAATACTTTTGTAAAAAGTTTCTGTTTTCCCAAAAACAATTTTGATGACATTTTCAATAACGCTTTTGATAAAAAATAGGAGGGAAAAAATAAGCCCACAAATTTGGGAAAGGAAAAATGTCTCTGTTTTTTGAACGCAGGGCAAAATGCAAAAATAAAGAAGTTTTGAAAATTTTCACAATTTTTTCCCCAACTACATTTAGAATGAACATTCTAGCCACTGGAGAATTGCATATCGCTTCTTAGCCTGTGGAAGGCTGGTCGATATAGTGGATTGAGCTCCTGGTTAGCAGCCAGAAATCACTGAGTTTTACTCCTAGGTCAGATTCTGGTTCACTGTGCAGCCTTGGGAAATGACTTAACCCTTGTCTGACTCATTTTCCAGCTCCAAAATGGGGAGGAAGTTTATCGGGGTATTTCAACAATTCGTTAACCGCTGTGCTTTGTAAAAACAACCATGTGTTACGCGCTGTGTCCCTTGAGGGTGGAACAAGGGTGTGATTCCCAGATATTGGAGGGTATAAATGTTCTTGCAGCTCCTAGCAATCCTTGCCAATGTACAAGGGTAGGGGGATTTGGACCACCAAGCCCTTCTGAAGCGGAGATCTTGGTCAATAGCATGCAGCAGGCTTTGTACGCTTAATCGGTACGAGCACCTGCTCTCTATCCTCTTCTGGCCCCTGCAACTCTCCTTAACTGTCCAGCTTGTTCTGGGCTTTGTGCAAAGCCAAGGGAGGGTCTAACAGCAGGGTGCACCCTGGGATGGATGCATCTGGGCACTCATAGAAAGGTGCACCTGGAGAATCAGTAGCTGCACAGCTGGAAGGGTGGGACCGAGCCCATCAGAACGTGATTGTTTTCATCGGAGGTGGCAAGCTAAGCAGGGTTTAGCTCGACAATATGGAGACTATAACTGTGTTCCTTTCCGCGTGTACATTGCGCGTGGGGTTTTTCATATCATGATCCTGCTAGATAATGGGATAGAGAATTTGGCCAATAATATAGTAAATTAGAATAGAAAAGGGCTGTGGTTTTTCTGCACTACTCCTCTAGTCAGACTATCTACGTTGAATTTGTGCACGGCTGATTTATGTTTAAACAGCACCTTTTTGCACACACACATGGACAAGCACACAGAACAATCTTCTGAAGTCAGCTTCCAGTTTCAGAAGGGACAGTTAATTATGAGCCCAAAATCACAGGGGCAGATTTTCAATTTCTGATTGAAAATCTAGATTTGACTAGCTGAATGCTGAATATCTGAATTTCCACCTTCAGCATCAGAGAGTGGATTGAGGACCCTTTAAAAATAATACCCTGTATGTATCAGGGAGTATCTCTGGCATTTTGAGGGTTATAACAAGCTCTGCTTGGGGTAGGTTCCCATTCACCCTCAATTGCTCATGTGTCTTTTCCTTTGTTCTCATGATGTCATCCATAGAGCCTTCCAGAAAAAACAGAATACAAGAGCTACGTTTTTAATCTAAAAAATATGCCAAACTCTCTTTTCTGCCCCCAAACTTGGCCCACCCAGCTCCTCTCTTCTTTGCCCATGACCCTGATTCTCCTTGAATCACTAGATGCTCCGCAGTAAGAGATGATGTGGGCATTCTGCAGCCCTTTCTCCTGAACCCCTTGCTGGCTGAGTCATGCACTTGGCCTGGCTCATTTTGGTCGGGGCAGGGAGCAGGATTTGATTACCGAAGCGGGGGAAGGTGTATTACCCCTGTTCTGCAGGTCACCCTAAGCAGCACTTTGGCCCTCGGCCGAGCCGACCCAAGTGCTGGGTTCGGCCAAGATACCGAACCCCGCCTGGAATGTTCTGTATGAAAAGATTAGCCCCGCGCCCTTCAGAGGTCAGCTCCTGCCCCGTCCAATTGTGCAGGGCGGGGCAGGGCTGGACCGAGAGGTTATACCCAAAGAGCTTGACTCGCACATTCCCCACTCCCACGCCTGACAAAACAGGGAACTTGCTCGGGTTTTCAGGGCAGGGGAGCACAGGCCCGGAAAGGAAAAGAGAGAGGCTCTGTCTTCGCGCCAGTGTTCTTGTGCCTTAGAGGGTATTGTGTGCTGGGTGCTGTACAGGCAGAGGGTACCTGGCGGCCCCTACCCCAGAGAGCTCCTGGGCTACAGCCCATCCGGCAAATAGACCAGTGCGGGGGGTGGGAGGAGACTGGGTCACAGAATAATAAGGGGTGCTCGCTTCTTAGCCACCCTCCCCTCAGCTTGTTGCCTTCAGGGAGAGTCCGAAATTCATGCCGAGGGCTCTCCGGGAGAAGCGGGAAGGCAGGTCAGTGACAGCCCAGCTGTGCCATGCCTGGCTTGGCACCAGCCCACAGCAACGGCAGGCCCTGATGTGGTGTGGCGGACTTTAGCAGGAGCCGCCCACAGGCTGTGCGGAGATGGGCCCAGTATTGACGAGGATGGGGCAGATGAGGCCGCTGTACAGCCCTGGCGCCTGGGCGAAGGCAGGTGCGGGGCCATTGCAGGTGGTTGCCCTGCAGCCGTCCCGCGGATTGCAGGGAAAGACGGGTTGCTGTGGTACCCGGGCGAGCGGCCTGGACCTGGGCTCGTGGTTCGACTCCATGACGAGTTCTGGTTCTCGAGATGATCATTGCTGCTTCTTGGGGTTCAGAGAGGCCACCTCACTTCGCCCCCAGCGTGCACCCCAAGGGCCTGCCCCTCCGTCCCCCCGCCGGTGCTCTCCAGCCGAGTGAGACCAGACACTGAACCCAGCCGCTTCCAGAAATGGAACGAGGCCGTCCCGAGGCACCAGGCCGAGATAACCGTGGGCAATGCAGTGGGCAGAGATGGGGGGGGGGCCGTTAACCCGCCTGCCCAGATGGTGGCTCCTGTTTGCTTTCCTCATCTGTGGCTCGTAAGAGAGAGAACCCAGTGGCTGGAGATGCAGGGATGGGGGCGTCCATCTCGCTGTGGGCCCAACAGAGCGAGTTCAGGATAACCCTGGGAAGGTGGATGCAAGGATCCTTGGAGAGAAATGCCTAGGGCCTGGGGACCAGAGTACATCTAAACTCAAGCCAGATACAACTCATCACCCCGCCAGCTCTAGTGTAGACGTATGCGCTGTCAGAAGTTCAGTTTGGCTGGATCTGAATTCGGGCGCGTCCTGTTTGAGAAGCCACCTCCATAGCTGGGCTTTGCACCGTAAAAAGACACGAGGTTTGGTCTGCTG
This sequence comes from Dermatemys mawii, assembly GCA_007922305.1. NCBI lineage: Eukaryota > Metazoa > Chordata > Testudines > Dermatemydidae > Dermatemys > Dermatemys mawii. The sequence goes on from ML677353.1 coordinate 1,924,081, forward strand.
TGGGCACCTCGTCGGATTGATTTCTCCAGCCTGTGCTGGGCGTGCAGTGGAAACCGACGCAGTCCCTGCCCGACTGAGTCACAGTCTCATGTGACACACAGAGCCGGTGTGCGGGGAGGTGGGACAGGGGTTCCTTCTGGCCGGTCATGCAGTGATTCTGCTTAGCCAGCTGCACGTCTGGCGGGGGTGATTCAAAACGAGCTATATTTAAATGCTGATGAGGACTGGCTTCTCGTCGGCACCAGACTCACGTAGGGAGGAATGACGGGGAAGACGATTCAGAGGGGGCCGGGGGCTGCGTCACAATCCTGAAGCTAATCTGACATTGCAGGGCTGCGACCCGGCCTACAGGACATCCATGGCCCCTCGCGGGGCCCCATTCTGAGCTCCTGCAATGCCCGTTGGCTTCGTCAGGATTGTCGTTGGCAATCCGGAACAGCTTTGCAATGCACAGGCTGGCTCCCTGTTACATCTCTTTTGGCAGCACCCTCGCTGGGTGGTATGGGGGTGGGGATTTAATTCATTGCTTGGGGCAGGGGAAGGATGGGGATGCAGTGGATTTCTCGGATCAGCTGTTGGGGCCGCGACGGGGTTATGGATTTGGAACAGGGTGGCTGGCGCCTGGGCCCTGGCTGGGATCGGCCCCGATCCTGAGCCTCAGCCAAAGGGCACGGGCGTGCTGACCTCGCCCAGTCAGTCGCCAGCGTCACCCTTCTTTTCTTTTCGTCACCAGGGCCCAGGAGCTATGTGGAGTCGGTGGCCCGCAAGGCGGCGACGGAGGGAGTGGGGGTGCCCCAGAGTCCCCCAACTCCGCAGGCCTACAGCACTGAGACGCCGATGAGGAACGGGACCTTCATGAACTCCTTCACCACCCCTAGCCCCATCTCCACCAGCAGCCCCATTCACAGCATGGATGGGTAAGGAGAGCCGGGCACTGGGGACCAGCTGTGACCAGGCCCTCTAGCTTTGGGTTTAACTCCAGGAGTGCTTTGCCGTGCAGCCCTTCCTCACCTGAACATGCCCATCGATGATGTGCTTCACACAAATAAGGGCCAGTTTGTAGCTGTGCATTCTCATGCTTCAGGTGTCAGCTGTTACCACAGGGGTCAGGAAGGGTTTCTGCCCCGCCACACCCTCAGCTACAGCATGGCAGCTGCGAGACAGATGCATGGTGGGCTTTTTCGCCTCCTTGTGAAGCATCGTTGGCCACTACAGGACTAGCTGGCCTAACAACCGGGTCTGGTGCAGTGGCTGCCACGTGCCAGCGATGCACGTTTATCTCCTACTCAGACTCTCGAGCCCTCTGGGGGCATTGCTGCATGTGGCTGCCGAGGGACCAATTGTGTCGCCCTGAGCTCAGGCTAGAGCACCCCGAGCAGCAGGGCAGAAAACACCAGGGGAAGAAACCTGGGTCTGGATGGGGCAGTTTTCAAAGCCTTCAAGTGTCCATTAAACCTGGAATCAGAGGGGAAGCCGTGTTAGTCTGGAACTGCAGAGGTGACAAAGAGTCCTGTGGCACCTTCAAGACTAACTAAAGTATAAGTTAGTCTTTAAGGTGCCACAGGACTCTTTGTCACTTCATTAAACCTGGGTTTTTCAAAGGAATTTAAAGGAATTAGGTGCCGTGATCCCATCGAATTCCATCAGCTCCTTTGGAAATCCCGACCTGTGTGTGTGCGAGAGAGCAAGGGTTGGTTGTAGGACAGTGGGGGTGCGGGGGGAGTGTGTGTAGGTGGTTGTGTCTAGGGGGACATGGGTGATATGCACCAGAGGGAGGCCGATAGCTGAGCTCTTCTTTTGCCTTTCCCAGGCTGTCGATCCGCAGCTACCCGTCTGAGAACAGCGGGCACAGAACCGCCTCGCCTCCGCGGCCCTCGGCCGAGTCCAGCTTCCAGGGGCCGTCGGCACACAGCAGCTACCAAAACGTCTCGCCGGCGTCCTTCAGCCAGGGGGGCTACGTGAGCCCCGAGTGCCCCGACGGCCGAGCCGGTGCGTGGGAAGACGCGCACACGAGGCCGCAGCCCCAGGTCAGCGTGGTGGGGGTTCACATCCTGCCAGGAAGCCCCCACACCCTTCAGAGGACGGTGGCCACCAACACGCCGCCGAGCCCCGGCTTCGGGCGAAGGGCACTCAATTCTGGCATGGCGGCTGCGCCCGGGAGCCCCGGCCTGGGCCGGCACCCCATGGGCACCCACCTGGCTGGGACCCCGGGCAGCCCGAGCCGGGCTAGGCACCAGGCCGCGAAGGGAAGCAGCGGCAGCCCCGACCTGGACCGGCACATCACGTACGGCTATTCCACTCCGGAGGAGCAGTGTCCCACGTTGTCCCGGCAGAGCAGCGCCTCGGGGTACCAGCCCCCCTCCACCCCGTCTTTCCCCGTCTCCCCGGCCTACTATCCCGGCCTGAGCAGCCCGCAGTCCTCCTCCCCGGACTCCGCCACCTACCGGCAGGGCAGCCCCACGCCGCAGCCGGTGCTGCCCGAGAAGAGGAGGATGTCGGCCGGGGAGAGGTCCCACAGCCTGCCCAACTATGCCACGGTGAACGGCAAGATGTCCTCCCCCGTCTCCAGCGGCATGTCCAGCCCCATGGGCGGGAGCAGCGTGGCGTACCCTCACACCCTGCCGGACTTCTCCAAGCTCTCACTGCCAGGTAAGGGCTCGCCCATCGCCGAGCGGGAACCCTAGAGCGTGGGGCAGGTGCCGGGGACAGGCAGGGTGGAGGCCTATGGTGCTGGAGGACACGTTCTCTCCAGCGGCTAAGGGCTCTCCAGCTAGATCGCGCTGTCCTTCCCAGCCTGCTTCAGAGCAGACTCCCCTGCGGACCTCTCCTCCGACCAGAGGGCCCCCCCTGAAGGATAGATTGGATCTTGGGTTTGAAGACCCCTGCCGTGAGCAATGGGTCTGACCCTGAGCATAAATCCCGAGGATCTGGCTCGGTGCTCACACAGTCATCCCTCGGGCAGAGCTCCTGTTTGCGGAGGAGGTACATCAGGGCTGGGACCCTGGAGAGTGTCTGATGTACTTAGGATCCTGTCCAGCCCCTCAGCACACTGCTCCCTTGTCACTCTCTTAAGATCACGTCCTGCGATCCACTGGATGGGCCCACTCCACTATTATCCCTGGGCATCTGTCCAGCCCCCTCCGCCTATAGGGGCTAAATTATTTCCTGCCCGCCGCACTCTTCACTTGTTGGCTTTCTCCTGAGGGCAGCTGTTACTCTGGTCCCAGTGCTGCCGTTCTGCCTACTGTGGCTCTGGGATTCTGTTCTCTTCGCACAACCTCCAGCATGCATGTGCCCTGCCGTCCGCAGAGCCGCTGGGAACCATAGGGCTTGCGGCTCTGCTTGGATTTACTTCCTGCAGCGGGACACATATGAATAGGAGTCCCCATCGGTGCCCAGTTCCACCCCCTTCTTTTCCTTCTTCTAAAATTAGCCATCAGAATCCAAACAGGAAAATCCTGAGCTAGCATCAAATGTCCTAAACACACCAGCTTGCAGACAGTGAGGTCAAAGCAACTCAGCCTGATAGATTCCTTTGCCGTGCCGCCTGGGGAGCAGAGTTGAATCCAGCGCTACCTGGATGAGTATTGTGTAAAGGGCACCGTCCACTTTGTCATATGCTGTCTGGAAGGTCCTGACCTGCACTTGTTCCAGGTGACCCCTCGACGGGTGTTGCCCAGAATAGATCCCCTAAAACCAGTGCAGCTAAGAGCTGGTCCCTGTGTATTTATGTGACCAGCACGTAGTGTCCTAGGGTATAAGCCTTCCGGGCTCGGTGCATCTGACAGATTAGTCCAGGGGTGGCCAACCTGTGGCTCCGGAGTTAATATGCGGCTCCTTGTACAGGTGCCAACTCCGGGGCTGGAGCTAGAGGCGCCAACTTTCCAATGTGCCGGGGGGTGCTCACTGCTCAACCCCTGGCTCAGCCACAGGCCCTGCCCCCACTCTACCCCTTCCCCCAAGGCTCCTGCCCCTTCCCCAGAGCCTGCCGTGCTCTTGCTCCTCCCCCTTCCCGCCCAGGAGCCTCCTGCACGCTGTGAAACAGCTGATTGTGGCAGGCGGGAGGCATGGGGAGGGAGAGGGAGGCACTGATCGGCAGGCTACTGATGGGAGGGAGGCGCTGGGAGTGGAGTGGGGGAGCTGATGGGGGGCTGCTCATGGATTCCTGTGGCTCTTTGACAATGTCCATGGGTAAATTCTGGCTCCTTCTCAGGCTCAGGTTGGCCACCCCTGGGTTAGTCCCTGAGCCTTCAAACCCTTAAGCACATGCTTAATTCTGAGCGTATGAGCATCTCCATCAATGTCAGCGGGGATAGAAAGCCGAAGCCTGTGCGTAAGTGTTTGCCGGCTCAGGGGGTGCCCTTGTGAGCTCTAGATGGAACTAGTGGTGGCTCAGGATATTTACAAGGGTTAAAGGAAGATGCAGATATTCATATTTTCAAAGCGATGCAGCTAAGGGAGACCGGTAAGAGCGTCTGTTCCTGTCCTGTTCTCTGGGAGGGCTGCACCGTGACATCTCTCTGGACTGTGAATCTGGAGCGGCTTCCCTTGATTGTCCCTCTCCTCCTCTCTCAGACAGCAGCCCCGAGACCCGGGCCAACGTGAAGTTTGTCCAGGACACCTCCAAGTACTGGTACAAGCCGGAGATTTCCAGGGAGCAGGGTGAGTAGCCCCCACACCCTCAAGGGGGATATGGGAATTGGGATTCAGTGCGAACACATGTGCTGGTGCTGAGAACCGCGTGGGTTAGCCCAGTCCTGGGTCATTTTGCCCACATCCTGGCTTTATGACCGGATCCTGCCTGCGCTGTCCCTGGTAGATGGGTGTCTGTATTGAACCGCGGTTCTCTGCAGGGATCCCATGCATCCAGGTAAGGCCATAAGCATCTGCCAGGACATCTAGCCTGGCCTCCCATCTCATAGGGCACCCGCACACGAACTCACCCACCAGGGTTAGACCCAAGTAGCACAGCTGTGAGAGACCCGAGAGACAGTTACTTCCCGATCTCACACGTGTGTCTGGGCCTCTCTCCCCGGCCTCTCCGCCAGCAGTGGAGGGTCAAGTGGGCATTGTTAACTCGCCTGGGGGCATTCGCCCCACATTGCTGCGCCCCACCCTGCAACACCCCCCGACTGGCGTGGCGGAGGGATGTCTGCCCTGGTACAGAGAGCTTGTCCCTGCAGCGGGACTGTGACTGGCCGGGGCTTGTCTCTGTTCCCGCTGGCAATGTTGCCAGAGTTCGCATTCAGCTAGGAATCTCCCCTCCCAGCTCCTCTGAGAGAAATGACCCCCCAGTCTGTGACCAGCCCCGTTCCCAGGTGAACCTCCTGCGGCAGGCTCAGGAAAGAGGAGACAATGGGGCTGTCTGAGGAAGCGGCTCCTTGGGATAAAGTTGTGGGTAGGTGGCAGGTAATGGGGGAGAGGAAGAAGGGTTTGGACCCTACTCTAGGCCCCAGGAAACCTGGGTTCAATTCTTTGCTGTGCCTCACAGGTTCTGTGTGACCTTGGGCAAGTCATCAAATCCCAGAACTATCGAGGGGGAGGGTCCTTGAGAGGTCATCAAGTCCAGTCCCTGGCACCAAGGCAGGACCAAGGAGACCTAGAGCATCCCTGACAGGGGCTTGTCCAACCTGGTCCTAAAAACCTCCAGTGACAGGGATCCCACAACTTCACTGAGAAGCCAATTCTGAACCAACCTCGCCATGAGAAAGTCTCTCATAGTAATTAACCTAACTGTCCCTTGCTGCCGAATAAGCCCATTTCTGCTTGTCTCATTCCCAAAAGGGATTTAGGCACTTAGGAGCCTAAATCCTATTCCCTATCAATATGATTTAGGCTTGTAAGTGCCTAAATCCCTTTCCAAAATGAGGTGTAGGTTCCTAAGAAAGTTAGGCATTGCACCGCTGACCACAGTGCTGCCTACATACCTCAATAAGGCCCAGGTTTGTAGTGTGTGCCTCTGTTCCCCATCTGTACATTGAGAGTAATAACACTCCCCTACCTCACGGGGGTTGTGAGAAGTACTGTCAAGTGCTCACTCCCTCTTGTCTTGTGCTTGGCTTGGAAGCAGGAGCCGGATTTTTAGCGCCAGAGGCTCCTGGCCAGGACGCAGGCACCTAGGTGCTACAGTAAATACCCGTATCAATAATAAATAGGAAGAACACTTCTGTAGACCTGATGCCAAGATACCACGGTGATGGGCACCACTTATGAGCAGGGGTTCTCAAACTTTTTACTGGTGACCCCTTTCAAGCCTCTGAGTACGACCCCCCCCAATAAATTAAAAACACCTTTTTATATATTTAACACCCTTATAAATGCTAGAGGCAAAGTCGGGTAAGAGGTGGAGGTTGACAGCTCGTGAGCCCCCCATGTAATAACCTCGCAACCCCCTGAGGGGTCCCGACCCCCAGTTCGAGAGCCCCTGAACTACAGAGAGGGATGGGAGGAGGGGGATGCTTAATGTTTGGCAGCCATATCTGAGAGATCAAGTGACGTGTTCAAAGGAGAGGACGGATTTGAGCCCCACACCACCTGGCTCCCGAGTCTGCACCTCACCCATTGTAGAGACAAGGTGCGGGAGGTGAGAGCTTTTGTTGGATCAACTTCTACTGGAGAGAGAGAGACGCTTCCAAGCCAGGCCGGGAAAGATACTCAGAGTATCACAGCTAAATGCAAGGTGGAGCAGATAGTTTAGCATAAGTAGTCAGCACATATTGTAAGGGACCATTCAAGTAGAGCGGCCAGTTAACATCCCTGCAGTCACAGGACATAAAAGCAGGGATAGTGAATTACGGATTGTTGTAATAAACCACAGGGATCTTGAGAGGCGTATTGTTGTGGGGTGTCGATCAGTTTTATGCCGGCAGGTTTTGTATGTGCTGTTCTGGCACGCTCTGGGGCCGTTTGAGCTGGTGTGTCCTGGCCTGTGGGGAGCTCGCTTCTGACGCTGAGTGTGGAGAGGCTGGAGGGTCGTTTGATGCTCAGCAGTGGGGGTTCAGGAAAGATTTCCTTCAGGATGGGGTCCCCTTGGGGTCCGGGCTGTGGTTGGTCCAATAGAAGATATCACCTCCCCCAGCTTGTCTCTCTAATATCCTGCGATCAACATGGCTGCAGGTCCCCTGTATAGCTCGCCCACCGTAGCAGTCTGCCTTTCCTGGGGAAGCTGCTCCATGTTTGGAGACGCGATAGCTGTCTTGCTGCATGCCCTGACTGCTGTGCTCTCTCCCCTCCCAGCCATCACCCTGCTGAAGGACAGGGAGCCCGGAGCCTTCATTATCCGAGACAGTCACTCCTTCCGGGGAGCCTACGGCCTGGCCATGAAAGTGGCTTCTCCGCCTCCCACCATCCTGCAGCAGAACAAGAAAGGTATTGTCGCCCGCCCCAGCGTGCCAGCCCCAGGGAGCCCACGGTACTTCCCGCCCACATTGTTCTGCTGGCTGCGCACGGGGCAGCTCGGGGCAGGGGAGCGCAGCTGGGTATGTGCTGAGGCAGCAGGAACCTGCCGGTCAAGCAGGGCGTTTAGCTCTCGGCCGGCCTGATCCGAAGCCCGCGGGAGCCTTTCCGCTGAACTCAGAGAGCTTCGATCCAGGCCCAGTGTGGCCGGCCGAGCGTGTCTCTGTGCCCTCGTTGGCAAAGAGCCCACGGGCGTGGGCCCCCTCCTCTCTGCCGCTGCCCTCTCTGCACTGGGGATGATGTGGCTGGTCCCACGCACCGCCTGGGCTGTAGCCTGGCTGTCTAGAATCATGTCCTGTGGGCCGGGCTCCCCTCCAATCTACCCCAGTGAAGCCGGTGGAGTTAGCCCAGCCAGACGCCACTAGGGCCTAGAGCTCAGAACCGGCCTCTTTCCTGAAGCCTGTGGGTGGGGGGAGGTTTGAAAGGAGGCCCCCGGCTGGCTGCTGACTCTCTCCAGCCCAGCTGTACCAGCTGGGATTGACAGCTGGCTCCTGGACTCTTCTCTCACTCCCCAGAGCCTGGGGCCTGGGCCACCCCGCATGCACTGAGGGGTGGGGCGGGCCGGAGGGATGCTCACCTTCAGGGGCCAGCCCTAGGGCGTCCAAGGGGGTTGGTTTCAGGAGGGGCTGGGAGCCTGGAGTGACATCATCCTCTCTCCCGCCAGGAGATCTAACCAATGAGCTGGTGAGGCACTTCCTGATCGAGACCAGCCCGCGGGGGGTGAAGCTAAAGGGGTGCCCCAACGAGCCCAACTTTGGTAAGTGGCCATCAACCTCTCCTCCCTTATTCAGCCCTCGGACTGGTCCATGCCCTGTGGCCGCCACGCCCCCTTGTGGGGAGTAAGCGGTAGTGATAGGAATCGCCACAGGCCTGACTTTGGGTTTGGAGTATTCTGTGGGCATTTAGAACAGAGGCCAAAAAGCATCATTATCACATGTGCGTGCTCACACATACACACCCTACACATACCAACACAAGCTAGACAGGCGTTCGGCAGCCAGACATCCAGGAATGACAGTACAGCCGGCTCCTCTGTTAGGGCGGCTAGTTTGGGTTGGAGAAATCCCTGGAGGTTTCATCACATGACGTCACCTTTGATTCCAGGTTAAGCTTTAATTCCTGGAGACTCCAGGACCGTCCTGGACGGTCGTGCAAAGGTCTGGCTCCTCCCGAAAGGCATGAGAACCAGGCCCCCACCCCAAAGGGTTTGCAGTGTGAAGGGATGACAGAGCTCCAGGACGTGGGGAGGTGGGAGACGCTGGAAAACACAGAGCTGGTCTGGTTCCATGAGTATCCCCCTTACTTCAGCAGTGCCAGTGAAGTCCCCGGGGCTACTCAGACTAAGGGGATCCTGGCCCAAAGCAAGCAGGTGGAGAAGCCTAGTGGGTAGCTTGTTAGCTGGTGGGGAAGGAAGCGCTAGCACTGACCGTGTTCCCTGTCGGGCTGTCTCCCCAGGATGCCTGTCTGCTTTGGTATACCAGCACTCCATCATCCCACTGGCCCTGCCCTGCAAGCTGGTCATTCCCGATCAAGGTAGGAGGCACCAGGAGCTGGGGAATGGGGGATGCACTGGGGGGGCTGGGGCTGGATGGATTTTTCACCTTGCTCAGCACCGAAGGGCGGGACTGTGTCTTATAAACTCGTAGACATTAAGGTCAGAAGGGACCATTATGATCATCTAGTCTGACCTCCTGCGCAATGCAGACCACAGAATCTCACCCACCCTCTCCTGTAATAAACCCCTAACCTAGGTATGAGCTATTGAAGTCCTCAAATCATGGTTCAAAGACTTCAAGGTGCAGAGAATCCTCCAGCAAGTGACCCGTGCCCCATGCTGCAGAGGAAGGTGAAAAACCCCCACGGCCTCTGTCAGGAGGAAAATTCCTTCCCAACCCCAAATATGGCGATCAGCTGAACCCTCAGCATGTGGGCAAGACTCACCAGCCAGACACCCAGGAAAGGATTCTCTGTAGTAACTCAGATCCCAACCCATCTAACATCCCATCACAGGCCACCAGGCCCATCTACCACGAATACCACGTCTTACCCCGGAGAAGTTCCAAATTCGGTTCCTTCTTTACTTATCTGCCAGGACCCAAGCTCAGCAGTCAGTGTCCCCTGAGAGATGCAACGTGTGTCAAGTAGTATGTTCAGGACCCGTCCATCTCATTAGTATTCTTTGTGATACCATGGGGCCCAGGAGGAGGCCTGGACCAGGACTGCATCCCTTAGGCCCTAGGGTAATGGATGGAACAAATCCTGCATCTTGGCAAGGTTAGGCCAGATGACCCCTGTGGTCTGTCCTAACCCTATGGGTCTGTGCCTCTGTGACTCTGGGACCAGGACCCCGTTGTTCTTGGCACTGTACAAACCAGAACAAAAAGAGCTCACAATCTCTCTTTGGGATCAGGTCCCTCCGCCCCCCGCATCCAAACGCGGCCAGCCCCTGGAAGATTCCTGCTCCGCACCCTAAACACAACATCATGACTTAGACAGCGAGGGCATCCAATCTGGGTGTTTCTCCATAGAGATTCCCATGGCAAGAAGCTCCACAGGGACATTGTTCCTCCATCACACAATCGCCTCTGCAGATCCCCACCGTAGGAGTGAGTGGCTGGAGCGCCAGTGTGTCTCCTGCAGGGGGTAGTCCCAGAGCGCCAGTCGGGATGAGTCACTGTCCTTCCTTTTCCCTGTTTCTTTAGATCCCACCGACAAAACAAAAGAGGCGGCTTCAGCCGCCAACTCGGCGACAGACCTGCTCAAGCAGGGAGCCGGTAAGTGGCCGTGACGTGACGGGAACGTCGCAGGCGCAGTGTGCACGCGGCAGGGAGCTCCGTCTGCCTCGGGCCGCCTGTCGGCAGGCGTTCTCCACGGCTGCCTCCTTCATTTTATCCGCTGTGTGACCCTGATGCATTTTGCTCACCCTCGGAGATGCAGGCACAGCGCGGATGCCTCAAAAGCACAGTGGGTTCTCCTGGGTTCCTTTCTGAGCTCAGAGAAGAAATATGGTCTAATAGAGCAAGGAACTGGGAGCCAGGACTCCTGGGTTCCTTTCCTGGCTCAGAGAAGAAATATGATCTAATAGAGCAAGGAACTGGGAGCCAGGACTCCTGGGTTCCTTTCCTGGCCCAGTGAAGTAATATGGTCCAAT